>LPNX011017083.1:0-16944 GCA_001517045.1 Pseudotsuga menziesii
ATAAAGCTAGAGTTGGAAGAGGCAAAGAAAATTGAAGAGACTCTAAAACAACAGCTAGCTGAAAGTAAAGCCAGATGTGAACATCTAGAGAAAGAAGTAGCAATGGTTAAGATGGATTTAGAAAAATTTCAAGCCTTATATCATCAGAATATCTCTAGTATCAAAGCTTCAGAAGAGCTAAATAACATTCTAAACAGACAGAGGTCACCTTAGATTAAGTTTGGTCTAGGCTATGGTCAAGGTACAAGTAGCATTGATTTAGAAAGCAAAGAATCATCAAACTTGATTAATTTTCAGAACAGCAAGCAGGCAGAAATCCCCAAAATAATAAATGTTGAAGCATGTAAAGACAATAATGAAATTCAATCAAAGAGTGATAAAAAGCAAGAGAATACCGATCTAAATAGCAAATCAGTACAGTCAGGAGTTCATGAAAAGGAACCATATAACAGAATCAAGTATGCAGATCAGAATTACAATTATGAGCATCATAACTCAATACAGCACTCTTCTAGAAATCCACCAAGAGTTAGGTATGTTAATTTCTTCAATGGTTATTGTTTCTGTTGTTCTAACTTTGGGTACAGAGCTACCAATTGTTTTTACAATTTCAGAAACATTCAGAGAAGGATGTCAAATAACAAACAGATGACACATCAATCAGCGTATAATCATATGGGTCGTGTATCTCAATCAACTGTTAAAAGAAGAATGCAAAACAGAAATACTAACCCGTTTGATCTTCTATACAACGAAACAGAATGGTACATATGTCACAACTTTGGGCATAAAGCTACAGAATGTAACTTGAAGGAGAACAAAACAGAACCAAAAATGAAATATATAGCTGAACGAAATGTATGGCAGAAGAAAGAGAGTTCTCATTGTAATCCCGTGCTCTCAGTTCAGAAACAGAAGAATCCTTGGTACATTGATAGTGGATGTTCAAAACATATGCCAGGAGATAAAGAGAAGTTTATTTCTATGTCAAAGCAGAAATCTGGGAACATAACATTTGGAAATGATGCACCAGGAAAGATCAGAGGAAAGGGAATAGTTAGTCTTAGCAATGGTAAAGAAAAGGCTCAAGATGTGTTATTTGTAGATGGGTTGAAGCACAACCTTCTCAGTGTGAGTCAAATGTGTGACAAAGGGTGTGAAGTCTTGTTCACTGCTAAAGATTGTAAAATTAAAAATGTTTCCTCAGGAAAACTGGTTGCCAAAGGAATAAGAGTTGAGAATAATGTTTACATTTTAAAAGAAGAAAACGAAGAGTGTTATCTCAGCAAATATGATGAAAGATGGATGTGGCACAGAAGACTGGGACACCTACATTTTGATCATTTAATAAAACTCAAAAACAGAGCAGCAGTAAGGGACTTTCCAGAAATATCTAAACCACATGATGAAGTGTGTAAACCTTGTCAGACGGGGAAGTTAACTAGAACACAGTTTAAGTCAAAGAGTGTTCCCTCCACAAATAAGCCTCTTCAACTAGTCCATCTAGATCTGTGTGGCCCATCCAGGAAAGAAGGTACAGGTAAGGAGAAATATTTCATGCTCGTAATTGATGACTATTCCAGACTAACATGGGTTGCATTCCTTAAAGACAAGTCTGAAGAATTTGCTAAATTCAAGATATTTAAAGCCCTGACTGAAAATAAGACTGGAAGAAAGATTAAAGCTATCAGATCTGACAGAGGAGGAGAGTTTAGTTCAAGACAGTTTAAATAATTCTATGATGAGCATGGCATCAGGAAAGAATATACAATGGCTGGAACTCCTCAGCAAAATGGAGTGGTAGAAAGACAAAACAAAACAGTCCAATAGATGGCCAGATCAATGATGAAGGAAAAGGATATTTCTCAAGGCTTCTAGGTGGAATCTATCCATACAGCTGTGCACATCCTTAACAAAGCTCATTTGAGACCAAACAGTGACAAAACACCATATCATTTATGGTTTGGAAGACCTACAACCATTAAACATTTCAGAGTTTTTGGGAGTAAATGCTATATCAAGAATAATGATTAAAATTTGGGCAAGTATGATGACAGAGCAGATGAAGGAATCTTTTTAGGATGTGCTACAGAAAGCAAAGGCTATAGGTGTTATAACAAGAGGATACGTAAAATAGTAGATTGCATAGATGTGAAAGTCGATGAAGATTGTCATATCAGTCAAAGGAATGATGAAGATTCATGTTTGGAAGATACAAATGAAGAGACAGAAGAACAGGTCCCAGAATCCCAGAAGGAAGAATCTGAATCATCAGAGTATGAGAAAGCTGAACCTGAACAACACATTGTACAATCTTCTTCCAGAATGATTAGAAAAAATCACCTTGAAAGCCAAATCATTGGTGATGAGAGTAAAGGTGTTCAGATTAGAAGGAAGATTTTGCAGGAATCTAAACAGTCTCATATTGCTCTTCTCTCTACAATTGAGCCCCAATGTTTTAATGAAGCCAGCAAAGACAAAGACTGGGTATCAGCCATGAATGAAGAGCTGGACCAGATTGAAAAGAATAGCACTTGGGAATTTGTTCCTAGGCCATCAGACAAGAATGTGATTGGATCCAAATGGGTATATAAGAATAAATTAAATTAACAGCGACAGATTGTAAGGAATAAAGCAAGACTTGTTTGCAAAGGTTATGCTCAGATTGAAGGACAAGATTTCGATGAAACATTTGCTCCAGTGGAAAGGATGGAGGCTATCAAAATTTTTCTATCCTATGCTTGTTACAAATGATTTAGAGTATACCAGATGGATGTCAAGTCAGCATTTCTCAATGGAAATTTAGAAGAAGAAGTATATGTGGAGCAACCTGAAGGCTTTTCACTCACAGATAAATCTGAATATGTATGCAAGCTGAAAAAGGCCTTGTATGGGTTGAAGCAAGCACCTAGAGCCTGGTATGCCAGACTGGACAAATATCTACAAGACAAAGGCTTCAAGAGAGGTTTTGTGGACAACAATTTATATATCAAAACTGAAGGTGATGACTTACTAATTGTATTGGTTTATGTTGATGATATCATATTTGGCTATACTAATAATATTTTTGTTCATTGTTTTGCTAACTCTATGAAATCTGAGTTTGAAATGTCAATGATTGGTGAGCTGTCCTATTTCCTTGGTCTTCAAATCTGTCAGAAACCTAGAGGTATGTTTCTTTCTCAAGAAAAGTATATAAAGGAGATGTTAAAGAAGTTTTGAATGGAAGACTCTACACCTATGAGTACACCCATGGTCAGTGGCTGCAAGTTGAGCAAAGATGATTCTTCACCTAAAGTGGATCAAAAGATGTACAGATCTATGATAGGAAACCTGTTATATATTACTGCATCAAGACCTGATATCATGCATGCTGTTGGGATGGTAGGAAGGTTTCAATCTGCTCCTAAACAGAGTCATCTACTAGATTTGAAATGTATATTCAAATACCTGAAAGGTACACTCTCTTATGGTCCATGGTATCCCAAAAATTATAACTTTTAACTAATAACATATTCAAATGCAGATTGGGCTAATTGTGTAGACGAAAGAAAAAGTACAAGTGGCGGAGCATTCTTCTTAGGAGAGTCTTTGGTTGCTTGGCTAAGTAAGAAGCAAAGTCCCATTTCTTTATCCACTACTGAAGCAGAGTACATAGCTGCTGCTACTTGTTGTACTCAAATTTTATGGATGGTTCAATCTCTTGCTGATCTAGACGTAAAGTATTCTGAGCCTATTCCCATTCACTGTGACAATACTAGTGCTATCAGTGTTTCCAAGAATCCTGTTCTTCATTCCAAAACTAAACACATTCCCATAAAGTACCATTTCTTGCACGAACAAGTGGCTACTCAAGCGGTGTTGTTGCATTATATTCCTTCTACCGAATAGATTGCTGACATTTTTACTAAGCCTTTACCCATAGCTCAGTTTGAATATCTGCGTCAAAAGCTAGGTGTTCAACCCTTGTATCAGTAACTCATGCATTGTGTTAGGGGGAGTCTGTGTTTATTGTACATCTTATTTCTGTTTACAGCATGGAATGGCAGTTCGTTTTCTTAGTGCATATTGTAAGGGGGAGACTACTCATCAGACGTAGCGTATCTGCCCAGGTTTATCCTTTGCCCTTGATTTCAAAGGGGGAGAAATGTGACCAGTTGAATGAGATATTTCCATCAATGAAAAAGGGGGAGATTGTTGGAATATCTTTCAGAGTGGTGTGTTCAGGACTAGTAGATGGTGGCCAGTGCTCAGTCTTAAAGTTTTAGTGTATTGTCATTGATGGCAATCTTCTATAAAGAGAAGGGGAACTGATGTCAAATGGATGTGGCAATCTACTGAAAAAGAGGCAGGCACGCAGGTATCAATGGAGAAAATCGAACAGTGGGAGGTGCTAGAGATTCAGACTAAAGTATATGGAAAATCCACTTACCGAATGGATATCACAAAAATAGCGAAGTACGAACAGTTCCATATGTGAGACATTCCTGCCATGCCAAGGATCTGAACTTCGCTATAACGATTATATATATATGACAGAGCTGTGCCAAAACGGAACCATATGTCAAATTCCAACTGGAAACTCCACCAAAGGTTATCACCAAATGTTAACCGCGCACCCTCACAATTGTTTTGAGCGTGAAATTAAGTATTTACTGTTGGGGCCTTGCCATCGAACGCCTTGCGGAATTTTTAGTCATTTGTGCTTCCGCCGTTGCGGGAGAATGATAAACAACGAGCTCCGATATTTTCCTCCGATGAACTCTGGCTCAATCGCCTAAGATTCAGACTAAATTTTTAGATCGGAGGTTGTTGTCTTTTTGCTTCCGTCGTTGCAGCTCCCAAAGTGGTTAAGCATCCAAAGTGTAAAGCGCTCCGACTTCTGATGTGCGTCACATGGCTATAACCTGTTGATCTCCACTGTTGCGGCTCTCAAACCAACTAAGCACCTGAAGTGAAAAGCACTCCGACTTCCGATGCGGATCGCATGTCCATAGTATTTTTCTTCCCGCCGTTGCGGCTCTCAAACTAGCTAAGCACTCGAAGTGAAAAGCGCTCCGACTTCCGATGTGGATCGTGTGTCCATAGTATTTTTTTTTCCTGCCATTGCAGCTCTCAAACCAGCTAAGCACCTGAAGTGAAAAGCGCTCCGACGTTCGATGTGGATCGCGTGTCCATAGTCTTTTTTTCTTCCCACCATTGCGGCTGTATGAAGCTTTTGGCTTCCAATGTCAAAATCGCTCTGACTTCTGGAAGGAGATGTTGCTTGCGAGCTCCGACATTGCGGAAGGAGATCCTCTTTCGACCTCCGATGTTGCGGAAGGAGATGTTGCTTGTGAGCTACGATGTTTCACCTGCCGCTTCTTTGAACCATTGTACCAGTGTAATCTTTGAAGAGGAATACGAAGAGCCCTGTACAGTTGAGGATTCGAAGAGTATTTGAGCAGGTGGATTAGCAGTTATGATGAATCTGAATTGTGAATCATTTAGTAACTTCCTGTAATGATGATTCGAAAGGAGATGGAATAGGAAGAGGAAGGAACCCCCAAAAAAAAAAGCGAGAGATGGTTCGAATATATATCATTCAATGTGTACAAAGGGTTTGTGAGGGTGTTGAAGCTGAACCATTTTTGCAACAGTTTGAGGATGTTGAAGCTAAACCGTTTCTGTAACGGTCTGAGGATATTGTTTCGATAAAACATAGAGAGAAATGAACTCAGAAAATGAGATATATATTAAGCAGAAACAGTTGTGAGAGTGAGCTGTTTTTTTAGTTGGAGAGTAATGTTGTGCAGGGAAAAGGAACAGAAGAATGTGTTGAACAGTTGAACGGAACAGAGGAGCAGAGAGCCGATGTTGAATAGAGCAGAGTGGTTTGGTAAGCAGAGACATATATGTATTGTTACATTTTGATTCTATTGGAAAGTCTAGCAAATAAGGGAGGTAGGGAGGTGCTAGGGGAGACTTTATGTCTCTGTCTGCAAGTGGGTGCTTGTAGAAATTGAAGATTGGTGTCTTCACCTAGTTGGTGCTGGGTTAAACTGGAAGTTGGTGCTTCCACCTGGTTGGTGCTAGGTTACAGTGAGAGTTGGTGCTCTCAGCAAGTTGGTGCTTGCATTCATAGGTTGCAGCCTCTTTGAGTCGGTGCTCAAATAAGAAGTAATGTACAGCCATTGAAGCATTTGACATCATAAGAAGAAGAGGTTTTTCCCTTATGGGTTTCCTCGTGAAAATATCTGTGTATCATATATGTGATTAAATGTTGTGGTTGAATGCTGTGTTTTATGTTATTTGCTATTATGTTTATAACTCTGAATTCATAGAAAATATTGACTGCCATAAAGTTTATTGATTCTAAGTTAAAAGAAGTAATTTGGGTAAAAAATCTTAATTAACTGATTCACCCCCCCTCTCAGTTAATTTATACCTATAACAAAACCTTCCCATGAAGTTTGGCTCTTACAGGCCATCACACATGATCTTCTTGCAGTATGTACCCCTAGCACATTCATCAAATAGCCAAACAGTCAATCATTATCTGATAATACAATCCCAATTGATTGTTCCATAACCAAGCAATGACATTGGTAACCAAATTCAATAGGAATTGCAATTCTATCTACTACAGAAATTAGTTTCCTTCTAACATAATACGAATACTCACTTACAATGCGTCCTCCTGACACAATCTTATGCAAACCAATAGTGATTAGTAGTCGTCAGCCATTATGCATACCAACTATTTTCACACCCATGAGACTCTTCTCATAAGGCTTGGCTCTTTTACATGGTAGATTCCAGCATTTGTCATGGTCTTACTCTCATTGCCATGCTCTAAATAATATACCTAAAACATGAGCTTCAATCATCCAACACAATCTTATGCAAGCCAATAGTGACTAGTAGTTGTCAGCAATTTCTTAAATCCGAAATTCACAATTCAAATTTAACAACCTATTATGCATACCAACTATTTTTACAACCATGAGACTCTTCTCATAAGGTTTGGCTCTTTCACATGGTAGATTCTGGCATTGGTCAGGGTCTTACCTCTCACTGCCATGCTATAAATAATCTACCTGAAACCTGAGCTTCAATCAACCAAACACTTGGTAAGTCTGGATGCATATAAACTTCTCATTGCTACAACCATCACCGAAGCATTTTCAGAATTTATAAAATTCAAATGCTTCCAGCTGTTAGTCACATCAATATTACCAAAACTCATTTGCTTCATGCAATCATTATCATATTAACATTTGCAAGGCATAGTCACATCATTCATGCAATTAAATGAAATGTTTAGATACTCCTTACTTCACAAGCGTATCATTTGTACCACCTTACTCTTCCATAGAGCATTTCTGGAAGACAATCGATCATGACTATCCTCTTTATGAACTTACAATCCTGCATTCATAACAACCTTTCAAATGGTCCCTGAATTGTCATCAATTCATCATTTCAGCCATTAGTTATTCATAATGTCACATGCACTCATTTCAATGCACTCATGCAATGCATCACAACATTTGCACCTATACTTATGCAATCAATCACTCACACCCTTCATATGCATCCATCCAATGCATAACTACAAGATTCATAAAATCTTCTTAATGCCTATCCATTCAATGCTACCTTGTATTGATTCAGGAATACTATGCATTCAACATACCATGCATGGCCTAACCATGACTACTTCATGTAGGATGCATTACTATAATCAAGATCATCAGTACTCACTTTTCTTGGGCTACCAAGCTCAATCAATATATACAGGCATGACACCTTTCTATATTCAAACATCCACATGGTATGAGGTCTCTTACCTTTACCATTCCATGGAATTTGTCATAATCAAACTCTTACCTTCATGGGTCCTACTTACACCCTTGGCATGACCAATTTGGTTGGTCCTTTGCAGGAGATTGCAGAATTTGCTCACCAACTTTTGATTATGGGCTTGTTGCCTCATCCCTTTCTTCATAGGGTTGCTGGTCACATTTGTCAGCATCAGCAACATATTCATCCATGTCCATGTTGTCGTTGGTTTTTCCACTAATTCCAACACCAATGCAATAACTGTCATTAGTGGTTCATTATAAATGTATAGTCCTCAATATCCTATGTACGAAAAACATATCCTCATGCATTTCATGCATAAAACTTATAAAATGTAGTTATAATCAGCAAGATAGGGTTTAAGGAAACTTCCCTTTTTAAGTCCTTCATCCTTGCATGGAACTCCTCTTCCACACAATAGCTAGTTAGCCTTCATAGTCCTTGCTACCTTTGGGCATGCAATTCTCCAGATTTGTCCATTTGATAGCAGCGGACGTCATTAGCACTTTGCTGCTCCATGCTCAGATTCTGGTGACTTTCCCTTGTTCCTTACTGGATAAGATTTCCAACGCCTATCCACATGCTTCATTCTGACCTCATGTGTGAAAATCACACCACTTCTAAGAATGAAGATTTTCACCAAATCTCGGCATTTTACACACAACTACATTTTGGACTGGGTGCAAACTTCAGCCACCTGTAAACCCCACTGAAAAAACTGCTGAGAAATCTTATTGAAAAACAGTCGAAATCTGCTGGAAAATCCCACTTGAAAATCTCAAGTTTTCCTCTGCAGAATCAGCTCTCATTTTGACTATCAGCCCAACCATAATTGGCTCTCATTTCGACTATCAGCCTAACCAAAATCGGCTCTCATTTCGACTATCAGCCCGACAAGAATCGACTCTCATTTCGAATATCAGTCCGACGTTTCGGCGGTCGAAACAGGTAATTTCCTCCACTGCTCATCGACTGTCGGATCCACTAAGCACTATGCATCGACGATCCAATATTCTATTTTTTTTCAACGTGTCGGATCCGTAGTCATCTAGCCAACCGCAACGGCGGACGTTCAATCCACTTACTTCCTCCGACGTAGTTCATCGTCTGTCCAATGAACTAAATTTTTTCGACGTTTTGGGCTGATCCTCCTTTGGCTTCCGATGTATCGACGGACTGATCCTCTATTTTTCTTTGACATGTCGGCAGTCCAATCCTCTAAAGTTTTCTAACGTTTTCTATACTTAGAAAAATTTTGAAATTTTTCTTCTTTTCATCACCACATCGGCTGCTCAAACAACTATCCTTCCCCAACGTTTTGGTGATCTGCAGAAGATCTCTGCCGAAACTGCGGCTCCGCCTTCAACTAATTTCTCCTGAAGCTTTCTCTTCTCTTCTGCTGCCGCATCGACTGGTTGATCGACTAACCTTCGCCGACGTTTTGGCGATTGAATCCTCTACCTGTCGGACCGCTAGTTCTCTAAGCCTCCGACACTTCGGCAGTACAATCTTCTATTTTTCTCCGATGCTTGCTGCCGCATTGGCTATTCAAACAACTAAAATTTGCCAACAGTTTCCATACTTAGACGATTTTTTCAACTTTTTCAAAATTTTCCTCTTTCTACTTTCTTCCGCTGATGGCATCGGAAGTCCTTTCCGCTAACTGAGCCGACGTATCGGCTGCTCAAATAGCTAACTTTCAGCGCTTGATCTTCTTTTCGTCGGTGAAATAGTTCCTTCCGCAGCCGCAACGGCAGAACACGATCCTTGATTTTCTTCCGATCGGTGAACTGATTTTGACCGGCATCGAATGTCCTTCCTCATCGACAGGCTAGTGCTTTTGGCTTCCGCTACGGTGGAACATCAAACCATTATCTTCTTCCGATGGCCAATGATTTCTATACTTAGAAAAAATTTCAACGGCGGACGCTCGAACAACTTTTTTCTTCCAATGGACGCGCAATCGGCTAAGTATCGGCGATCCAAACAACTATCTTTCACCAATCACCGATGGTCTTTAACACTTAGACAAATTTTTCAAAAAAAAATTCTTCTCGACTTCTTTGTGCGGAACATAACCTCTGTCGGCAGTCAGAACCACTGACTGCTATGTGTCAGTGAATTAGTCCCATCAACAGCCGCAACGACAGCCCACCATCCTCAATATTCTTTCGATCGGCCGCTTAATCTTCTTTCGATCAGCCGCAGTTTTCATTACCGTCGAACGCGTAGTTGTTCCGCCATCCGCAACGGTGGGCGCTCGAACAACTATTTTCTTCCTACGCACGCTGAACACTTAGAAATTTTTCTGCTATTTTCTGTCCCACTGCTCTCCGTCAGGCGCGCTTCCTTCTAGCTCTTCCGCTACATCAGAAGTCCGTTCCACTAACTCTTCCACTACATCGGAAGTCCATTCCACTAACTCTTCCAATGGCTCAAACACTTAGACAAATTTTTCAAAAATTCTTTTTCGCCTGCCCCTCATCGGATAGCCTTCTGACTACACCTTCCGACGTATCGGAGGGACTTCCCACTTAGTTCTCCGATGACCCGACTGTTCCAACACTTAGGTAAATTTTTGAAGTTTGCTTCCATCAAATTCTGATCTCGGCTGGGCAAAAAGAAATTATGCTTTTGTCACTGCACCTTGGTGGTCCATTCAGGCCCATGCTGCAACATGAGCTCTGATACCACTCTGTCACATCCCCAACCCTCCGACCGGCGAAGAGGACGCGACCAACACCAAACAAATGGGCAGACAGCCCCATGAACATGAACAGGCATCAATGCTGAAATTAAAACAAGCTTAAACATAACATGGTGCATAATCCATCATACAGAGATGCATAATTCCTCAAATGCAAATGCAATTGCAATTGCATACTAAGATGCATGAAAACATACAATGATGCACAGTTATTCAACATTCAGTGGAAGCAAACATAAACATAAACCAGCATTCACCATGTTCATCATTTCTCATGAAACAGTAGAGATATTTGCAGAGATGAGACAATCAGAAGTACTTATCTTTTAATGAAGAACTTGCCCCGCAACCAGCTACGTCGCTGCAACGTTCCACCCAACCATAGGCCAACGTGCTCATCAATCTCTCAACAACACTACCACCCCTAAGCTGGGCATGATTCCTCAAGGAATAAGGGTCAATGCAGGCTTGCACATAGCCAAGGTTCACAAAGCAGCAAACCAACACAGTTGGGATTCACCAGGTCATCAAGGAGCTAGGAAAGGCTAATGCTAAGCTGGTGGCCACAACACCAACCTTCTCAAGCATACCCAGCCTCCACATTCCACTCACAACAGTCCGAAGACCAACCACTCCACACCGCAGCAACACAATCCCTTCACAACTCTGTGAAGAAGGCAAGACGACCGGTTGATGATCCCAACCAAACGGTGAACACAGCTCAAGCCGCAAGACAACTCAGAGTTGTTCTTGGCCCTAGCGTGGCCCAAACAACTCAGCACAACACCCAAAAGAGGTCCACAGCCTTAGCATCCAAGAAGCAACCCAAAACCAGGGCAAATCGATAGCCACAACCTCACAATGAATGATGGCAACAATCCATAGTCCCAAAACAGAGGAGAGGGAAAACTCAGCCAACAGATGTGGAAATCAACAGCCGTCCCACATCCAATCACCCATAGCACACAATTACTCAATGCAATCGCTGAAGAAATTACACAGGCCCACAAAGGGGAAAAGAACAGCTCTCAGCCTGTGCGTAAAGGAAAGAGACATAGCTAGGAAAAACATGGAGGGAAACACACACGTAGTCCGAAATGGAAGAAGAAATCAGACTATCAACAGCAACCCAATCGCGGGTTAAACCAACAGCAACCCAAATCACGGTTAAACCAACAGCAATCCAAAATCGTGGATGAAAACCACGGCTACTCACATACACAGCAGAAATCGTGCCCTTGAGGCCGTTCTTTCTGCTCGCTGCATGCACAAAAACCAAAAGAGGATCCTAACTGGTGCGTGAGGAAGGTGAATCGGCCTCCTCTTGTGCGTCCCTGTGTGAGAGTGAACAGAGCTACTACCCCTGCGTGAGGATGAACAACTCCCTGTGCGTGAGCATGAACCAACCATGGAGAGAATGGCCTCATGGAGAGTGTTTCTTCTGCTCCACACGAGAGAAGAGGAGAGTCTACTGGTGGAGTGGGCACATGGGAAAGGACTGACAGTCCTGCCACAGCCACCACTACTCAGCAATAACTACCTCAACCACTCAGCAAGACATTAAAGAGTTTGGATGAGACAAGGGAAGATGGCAAATGGCTTTCCCCCCCCATAGACCAAGGTTGACATCCCCCACCTCCTTATCCTTTGGAATCATGCCCTTTTCATTTTAACGTTGCACTACCGTAGCTGGTTGTGGGTTTATTTTAATTGATGTGCGTATTTACACAATGCCAACTATAATGTGTCGGATAGCACGATCTACCATCGGCAACTATCCCCATTGCCGAAACATACACAACCAAATCGATGGTGGGGCTTTTGCCTTTAGCTCCTTGCCACGATTAATTACATTATATACATCATGCAAACGAGGTCAAAACCGGGGTGTTACAATCGAGATTAGAAGGATGCCTTGCCATAAGAACAATACCATTAGCATAAAGTAAGAGAAAGATAACTATCCGAGCTAAGATTGTATCGGTGCAACCTGCTTCTTCTAAACGCCTTTCTAGATTATCAATGTAAATTCCAAAAAAGGTAGGAAAGATGGAGAAGCCTTTTTTAACTCATACTTGTGATGAGTTAAAGTATTAGATTTAAATAAATATTATAACAAATGTTTTGAAAAAATATAATAACTTGAATTTTGATTTTTTTTTAACTTTTATGTAAAATTCTAATTATATATATATATATATATATAACTAAATCAAAGCTTGACTAAAATAATCTATTAAATTTAAAATGTTTATAATATTAATTTGGCGATAATTTTTTTGTTTTCTCAAATTAGAGTAATCATACTCATCATTATTCAAATTTCTTCCCACAATATTAAAATTATTATATATAATTTTGATTTTTTCAATAGTCTTCATACTTATCATTATTCAAATTTTTACCAACTATATTAAAAATATTATATATGATAATGGTTAATATATATTATATATGAAGCAGGTTGTGCTGGCACTATCTTAGCTGGGATAGTCATCATCTTTCTTCTCTATGCTGACAATATTGTTCTTGTGGAAAGATGTCCATTTGATCTTGATAAGCAACTAAGAATTCTTAAAGATTTTTTCTCTACCATGGGTATGACTATTAACACTAACAAAATAAAAGTTATGATTATCAAATCCAAGAAGGACACTTACGCGAATTTTCTGTATGACAATAGTAACTTGGAGGAATTGGCTTCTTACAAATACCTATGAATTGATAGTCATCACAAGCTCAACTGGAACTATAACATTGAGAAAATGATTAATGGAGGGTGGAAAGCTTATTTTGGTCTTGAAAATAATTGTAAAGCAACAAACCTTGTGATGTGGGATAAAAAGAAGCTCCTCTTTGAAACTTTAGTCACTCCTGTTATCTTGTATGTGTGTGAGGTTTGGGGTTGCAACATCTCTAGAGAATCTTGGAGAAAGATTAATCAAATCCAGAAGAATTTTATAACGTATAACCTCAAAATTAAAAGCAATACACCCTACCCTATTCTCCTTATAGAAGTGGGTGTTTCCCCTATCGAGAGCCTAGCTATGAATAGGCTCATGTTGTACAAGCACAAAATCAATAACATGGGAGACTATAGACTTCCTAAGCTAGCTTTAAATTTTAGCAAAAACCACCTAAGGCTCAAGTGAGGTTTGTATAAAGATACCAGGGCCTAGTTAAACCATTGGGAGATCAACGAAAATGTTGCATTGCAAAATATTAATAACATTAAAAATATTGTTACTTCTAAGTTTAAAGAGAAAATGTGGTGTGAGAAAGATTTAGAGGCTAAAAGAAAATTAAGATATTATGAGGTCATCAACCCTACTCTAGAAGATCAAAAGTATCTCTATGTTTTACCAAGTTCAAAGAAAAAAATTAATGTAGCCAATATAAGAACGAACTCTCATGAACTCCATTGTGAAATAGGTTGTTGGAGAGTTCCTAAAACACCATGGGTGGAAAAGATCTGCCATCTTTGTGAGAATATAAACATTGAGGATGAAAACCACTTCCTCTTAGAGTGCCCTTCGTACACCCACATTAGATCTCAGTTTCATAATCTTTATTGCAATACCGACCTTCCTAGCCTTTTAACATGTCAAAATTATAGTGAGCTCGCATGGAGCTCTTTGAGCATAAGAATACAATTTTAAAACAAACTAAATAATTTATTTATTTAAGTCAAACATTAACCACCATCATCATCATAATAATAATTAAAATTATTAAATCTATTATATATGATTATGATTTAATGTATATGATGATTGAAATTTTGACTTTTTAATAGTTTTGGAGAGTATTATCAAAATCTTTAATTCATTCCAAAACTTATTGATTCAAATATTTGTCTTGACTTTAGGCTAATCATTCGAATTTTCCACAAATATATTATATAACTTATCAAAATGTTTAATCTATTCCAAAACTTATTAAATTTTTTAATCTATTATATTTTTTATCATCATCTCATATATATATATATTAATATTAATATAAGTATATTATGTTTATAATATTGATTTTATGGTAATTATACTTTATCAATTTCCCACCTAGTGTTTTTAGAAATATTATATATAACTTAATACATTTCTGGACTTTAATTTTGAATATTTTATTTTTTTAATACCTTTCATTTTGCATTCTATCGAAAAACGACTTTTCTAATAGCCTTCAGTTTGCAGTATAAGTTTGACGACGAAAAATAAATGATGTCCCATTTTTTATTATGATAATGAATTAATTAGTCAATGCTAGATAAACTAATGACGGTGCTCAATACTAATTAGAATTTTAATGGGGAAGGGTGCATTGAAATATTTAAATAAATTAATCAATTGACCATGCCCTCTGAAAGACAACACGTTCAAGATTGTATTGAGCGTTAAAAAAAGTGTGCGAGGTGAAGACTTAAGACTTAGCATCATAATTATCATTATTATTAAGATATTTGTACATACCAGTTTTAAAAGATATCTTGAATATTTCAATAAATTATTAACAATTGACCAAGAGTGTATTTAGCACGTTAAAAAGAAGAGTGTGCGAGTTGAAGACTTTAAGATATTGACAGATGTTGAGTTTAGATAAACCAAAAATCGTTTAATATTTGTTAAATTTAATAAGTAAGTAAGTTAAGTGGAGAAGACAGGCCGCGTGGAGAAGACAGGCCGCGTAGAGATGATGTCCCATGTTCTAGAACCCACCTTATCTTCTTCTATTTTATTACGATAAGGAATCAAGTTTGACGACGAAGCAGGACTTGCAAAGGAAGTAATTGGCATCATAATAATTGTAGGGGAAGCAGGACTTGCAAAGGAAGTAATTGGCTTTTATAAATAATGAAAGGCGTAGAGACGACAGGCATACGAAAATCTGTGTCTCTGCGCCTTTTTAATCAGATCTTCAATGGCCGACCTAAAAATTGAAGTCGAAGAATTTCCTCTTCGTCATGCAGTCGCCTCAACCTCCACCGCTGCGTCGACTGCCTGATCATGATCCTTCCGCCTCATCCAGATACGATATTTTCTTGAACCACCGCGGTCCCGATGTAAAGAATACCTTTGCCAGTTATCTTTACCGACGCCTCGTTCAACAGGGACTTCGAATCTTTCTGGACAGATCGGAATTAAAGGAGGGACTGAATTTTAATTCGCAAATACAAGCGGCTATTCGAACAGCCTCGGTCCATGTGGCCATATTTTCTCCGAGATATGCAGAGTCAAAATGGTGCTTGGACGAGCTTCTCCAAATGTTCGAGTCAGGGTCACCGATAATTCCAGTGTTTTACCATGTAAAACCCGGTGAGCTTCGGTGGACGCAGGGCGAAGGTGGAGTTTACTCTGGGGACCTGCGGAAAGTGGAACAAAAGAAAACGTATGACACTCAAACTCGTGAAGAGAAGCCGCGACATGACCCGGCAACTATTCAAAAATGGAGAGACGCTCNCTCGGGACCTGCGGAAAGTGGAACAAAAGAAAACGTATGACACTCAAACTCGTGAAGAGAAGCCGCGACATGACCCGGCAACTATTCAAAAATGGAGAGACGCTCTTTCTCGTGTTGCTGAAATAAGCGGTTTCGAGCTGGATGCAAATTATACGTGAGAATTAATCCTTCCCTCTCCATATCTATTTTAATGTTGGAACTTGGAGATATATCTATAGACGTAAATCTGACTTTGTATTTATTTTGTCAGTGACGAAGGGGAGCTGCTCGATAGACTGGTTGAACGTGTGGTGAACACGGTTCAAAAGACGCCCGCTACTGCCCAGTTGGAGCAGGAGAGTCCTGCTGCCACATTGCAGCAGGAATTTGCTAAACTTCCGGCCCAATTGCGGCGAATCCCCGGGTTTCAGCAGATGCCCAAATTGCTTGGCGTATGCGTATCTTTACATGTATTTATCGCTATTGTTTTTACCATAGTTTTTGTCATAGTGTTTGTCGTGATAATTGTAGAGGTTACTAAAATAAAGTGACCATAAGTTGATTAAAAAACAAAACTTTGGTAGCCGTCATAACATTAACATGAAGAAATGAATCACGTTAAGGGTTTGTGGGGGGTATTTGTACGATGGGGATGTTGTTGGGGTTAATTGAAGAGGGAAGCTTTCTTTAAAGAAAGTAGAATGGCGTTCCCTGCCATCATAGCCATGTAAATTTTTTATTAAGAGATTGCCAAGATTTGTTTAGCACCTGTCTCTGATAGCTATCTATGTTTTTAATCTCTGTTTCATCAGATAGCTATGTAGCTTTTTAATCTCTTTTTCAAGTTGTCTCGGTTATCAAATCTACTCTTTTTCAAGTTGTCTTGGTTATGTAAGGCTGTTGATGAGTCGCTTTTGAGTATTATTTTTAGATTTCGAGGATTAAAAAAATTACAA
>LPNX011017113.1:8090-28828 GCA_001517045.1 Pseudotsuga menziesii
TAATTCCAAGAAATTGGTCAAGAGTGAAACTCCGTCATCTTGTTTCGCCAAGATTGGGGTTAAAGGGGGTGAAAATAGCTCAAAACGTCGTGAAAGTTGGAGTGCACGGTTATCTATCAAACAGGCATCCAAATCTATGATCAAATTTCAATTATGAGAAATTGGTCAGAAGTGAAACTCCGTCGTGCATTTTAACTAGAGTTGGGCTCGAAGGGGTCCAGATATTTTGGAACATTACAAAAGTTGACGTGCACATTTTAATATCAAACAGGCATCCAAATCTATGATCAAATTCCAACTCTGAGAATTAGGTCAAAAGTGAAACTTCATCATTTGATTTTGCTAAGGTTTGGCTTAAAGGAGGGGAAAATGGTTGAGAAATTGGAAACAAATGCAAACTTTTAGGCCTTGGCTTCACCAAGCTTGCCTAAGGTCCAAAATAGCTCTAAATCCCCTGAAAGTTTGTATGCATGGTTATCTCTCAAATGGTTGCCTAAATTCTCTTTCAAATTTCAATTATAAGAAAGCCGAAAAAATAACATCTCTTAGACCTTTACTTGGCCAATCTTGAATAATGACCAAAACAGCTCCGAACATCATGAAAGTTAGCATGCACTCTTATCAACCAAATGCGCCGATAAATCTACGATTAAATTTTAATTTTGAGAAATTAGTCAAACGTGAAACTCCGTTGTGCAGTTTTGCTAAGGTTGGGCTTAAGCAGGTGAAAATATTTCGCAACGTCATGAAATTTCATGTGTAAGCTTGTGTATCAAATGGACATGTAAATCTAACAACAAATTTCAATTATGAGAAACTGCTCAAAAGCGAAACTCTGTTGTGCGGTTTCACTAGGGTTGGGCATAAAAGGGGTCAAAATAATAGCTCAGAATGTTGCAAAATTTGGCGTGCATGATTTTTATCCAATGGGCATCCAAATCTATGATCAAGTTTCCATTCTAAGAAGTACATCAAAAGTGAACCTCCATCGTAAAGTTTTGTTAGGGTTTGGCTTAAAGGAGCTTAAAATAACTCTGCAGATCGTGAAAGTTGGTGTGCACACTTATCATCCAAATGCGCATGAAAAGATATCATCAAATTTTAATTTCGATAAATTTGTAAAAAGTGGAACACTGTCATGCGGTTTCGCAAAGTATGGGGTTAAAGGGGGTGAAAATAGCTCAAAACATCGCGAAAGTTGGAGTGCACGCTTGTCTATCAAATGGGCATCCAAATCAATGATCAAATTTCAATTGCGAGAAAATTCTCATAAGTGAAACTTCGTCGTGCATTTTTTCTATAGTTCAGCTTAAAGCGGGTCCAAATAGCTCGAAACATTACAAAATTTGGCGTGCACGCTTGTAGATCAAACGAGTATCCAAATCTATGATCAAATTTCAATTCTGGGAATTTGGTCAAAAGTGAAACTCCGTTGTGCGGTTTCGCTAAGGTTTAGCTTAAAGGAGGGAAAAAGAGCTCTGAACATCACTAAATTTTGCATGCACTCTTATCTACCAAATGGGCATCTAAATATATGATCATATTTAATTTCTAAGAAATTGGTCAAACGAGAAACTTTATCTTGCACTTTCACTAAGGTTGCACTTGAAGGGAGTTAAACAGCTCAAAACGTCGCGAAAGTTAGTGTGTACACTTGTTTATTGAAATGGGTACCTAAATCCACTTTCAAATTTCACTTCTGAAAAAGTCAACAAAAGTGCAACTTTTCAACTTTTGTTTGACCATCCTTGAATGAGGGCCAAAATAGGTCCAAATCTCATCAAAATAGGTGTCCATGCCTATCTTTGAAATTGCTATCTAAATCTACTTTAAAATTTGAATTTTCAAAAAATGGAAAAAATGCAACGTTTTAGGCCTTGGTTTGACCGAGGTCAAACCAAGGCCTAAAAATGCAACCTTTTGGGGATTGGTTTCACCAAGTTTGCCTAAGGTCCAAAATAGCTCGAAATCCTCTGAAAGTTTGTAAGCATGGTTATCTCTCAAATGGGTACCTAAATTATCTTTCAAATTTCAATTACAAGAAAGCCGAAAAAATAACATCTCTTAGACCTTTACTTGACCAACCTTGAATAACGACCAAAATAGCTCCAAACATCATGAAAGTTAACATGCACACTTATCTTCCAAATGCCATGATAAATCTATGATTAAATTATAATTTTGAGAAATTAGTCAAATGTGAAACTTCGTTGTGCGGTTTTGCTAAGGTTGGTCTTAAAGGGGGTGAAAATATCTTGGAATGTCTCAAAAGTTTGCATGCACGCTTTTTCATCAAATGGGCATCCAAATTTATGATCAAATTTAAATTCTAAGAAACTATTCGAAAGTGAAACTCTATCGTGTGGTTTCGACAGGGTTGGGCTTAAAGGGGGTCAAAATAGCTCAAAACATCACGAAAGTTGGCTTGCATGCTTGTCTATCCAATATGAATTCAAACGTATGACCAGGTTTCAATTCTGAGAATTTGGTCAAAGCTGAGACTGCATCGTGTAGTTTTGTTAGGGTTTGGCTTATTGAAGCCGAAAATAGCTCTCAACATCATGAAAGGTGGCATGCACACTTATTTTCCAATTGCGCATTTAAATCTATGATCAAATTTTAATTCCAAGAAATTGGTTAAAAGTGAAACTCCGTCGTGCACGTTTTTATGTGTGCCTCTTAAATGGGTATCTAAATCTACTTTTAAATTTGATTTCTAAGAAGTTGGAAAAAAGTGCAACATTTTAGGCCTTTGTTTGACCAAGTTTGACCAAGGTCCAAAATAGCTCGAAATCCCTTGAAAGTGTGTATGCATGGTTATCTCTCAAATGGGTACCTAAATTCTCTTTCAAATTTCCCTTACAAGAAAGTCAAAAAAATAGCATCTCTTAGACCTTTGCTTGACCAACCTTGAACAATGACCAAAATAACTTCAAACATCGTGAAAGTTGGTGTGCACTGTTATCCACCAAATGCGAAGATAAATCAACGATCAAATTTTAATTCTGAGAAATTAGTCAAAAGTGAAGCTCTGTTGTATGGTTTTGCTGAGGTTGCAATTAAAGGGGGTGAAATATTTTTGAACGTCTCGAAATTTCGCATGCATGCTTGTCTATCAAATGGAAATTCAAATCTATGGTCAAATTTCAATTGTAAGAAACCACTCAAAAGAGAAACTTCGTCATGCATTTTCGCTAGGGTTGGGCTTAAAGGTGGTCAAAATAGCTTGGAACGTTGCGAAAGTTGGCGTGCATGCTTGTTTATCTAATGGGCATCCAAATCTATGATCAAGATTCAATTCTTAGAAGTTGGTCAAAAGCGAAAATCCCTCGTACGGTTTTGTTAGCATTCGGCTTAAAGGAGTCGAAAATAGCTCTGAACATCATGAATGTTGGCGTGCACTTTTATCTTCCAAATGCACATCTAAATCTATGATCAAATTTTAATTCCGAGAAATCTGTCAAGAGTGAAACTCCGTCATGCGGTTTCGCTAAGATTGGGGTTACAGGGTGTTAAAATAGCTCAAAACGTTGTGAAAGTTGGAGTCGATGCTTATCTATCAAACGGGCATCCAAATCTATGATCAAATTTCAATTATGAGAAATTAGTCAGAAGTGAAACTCTGTCGTTCATTTTCGCTAGAGTTGGGCTCAAAATTGAAACTTTGTCATGCAGTTTCACTAAGATTGGTGTTATTGGGGGTGAAAATAGCTAAAAATGATGCGAAAGTTGGAGTGCACGGTTATCTATCAAACGGGCATCCAAATCTATGATCAGAAGTTAACCTCCGTCGTTCATTTTCGCTAGAGTTGGGATCGAAGGGGTCCAAACAGCTCGGACCATTGCAAAACTTGGCGTGCACATTTTTATATCAAACGGGCATCCAAATCTATGATCAAATTTCAACTCCAAGAATTTTGTCAAAATTGAAACTCCATCATTCGAATTCGCTAAGGTTTGGCTTCAAGGAAAAGGTGCAAGCTTTTAGGCCTTGGTTTGACCAAGTATGAGCAAATTTGAATTATGAGAAACTGTTTAAAAGTGAAACTCTGTTGTGCGGTTTCACTAGGGTTGGGCTTAAAACGGGTCAAAATAATAGCTCGAAATGTTGCAAAATTTGGTGTGCATGATTATTTATCCAATGGGAATCCAATTTTATAATCAAGTTTCTATTCTAAGAAATACATCAAAAGTGAAACTCGATCGTACATCTTTGTTAGGGTTTAGCTTAAAGGAGCTGAAAATAACTATGAACATCCTGAAAGTTGTTGTGCACACTTATCAACCAAATGCGCATCAATAGAAATGATCAAATTTTAATTCTGAGAAATTTGTAAAAAGTGAAACTCTGTTGTGTGGTTTTGCAAAGGTTGGGGTTAAAGGGGGTGAAAATAGCTCAGAACGTCACAAAAGTTGGAGTGCATGCTTGTTTATCAAATGGGCATCCAAATCTATGATCAAATTTCAATTGCGAGAAAAATCGTGAAAAGTGAAACTTTGTCGTGCATTTTCACTAGAGTTCGGCTTAAAGCGGGTCCAAAAAGCTCAAAACATTGAAAAATTTGGCGTGCACACTTGTATATCAACTGGGCATCTAAATCTATGATCAAATTTCAATTCTGGGAATTTGGTCAAAACTGAAACTCCATCATGCGGTTTCGCTAAGGTTTGACTTAAAGGAGGGAAAAAAAGCTCTGAACATCACTAAATTTGGCATGCACTCTTATCTACCAAATGGGCATCTGAATCTATGATCATATTTCAATTCTAAGAAATTGGTCAAAAGAGAAACTTTATCGTGTGCTTTCGCTAAGGTTGCACTTAAAGGGAGTGAAATAGCTTAGAACGTCGGGAAAGTTAGCTTGTACGCTTGTTTATTGAAATGGGTACATAAATTTACTTTCAAATTTCACTTCTTAAAAAGTCAAGAAAAGTGCATCTTTTCAGCTTTTGTTTGACCATCCTTGAATGAGGGCCAAAATAACTCCAAATAGCATAAAAATAGGTGTCCATGCTTATCTTTTAAATGGGTATCTAAATCTACTTCAAAATTTGAATTTTAAGAAAATGGGAAAATGCAACGTTTTAGGCCTTGGTTTGACAAAGTTTGACTGAGGTCCAAAATGGCTCGCAATCCCAAAAAATCTACATGTAGGGATTATCTCTCAAATGGGTACCTAAATACAGTTTGAAATTTCAATTTCGAGAAAGTCAACAAAAGTGCATTTCTTAGTTCTTGGTTTGACCAACCCTAACTAAGTCCCAAAATAACTCGAAATCCACAAAAATATGTGTGCCTCTCAAATGGGCATCTAAATCTACTTTTAAATTTGATTTCTAAGAAATTCGAAAAAGTGCAACCTTTTAGGCCTTGGTTTGACCAAGTTTGACCAAGCTCCAAAATAGCTCGAAATCCCCTGAAAGTGTGTATGCATGGTTATCTCTCAAATGGGTATCTAAATTCTCTTTTAAATTTCAATTACAAGAAAGTAAAAAAAATAGCATCTCTTAGACCTTTGCTTGACCAACCTTGAATAACGACCAAAATAACTTCGAACTTCGTGAAAGTTGGTGTGCACTTTTATCTACCAAATGTTAAGATAAATCTACAATCAAATTCTAATTCTTATAAATTAGTCAAAAGTGAAACTCTATTGTATGGTTTAGATAGGGTTGGGATTAAAGGGGGTGAAATATTTTGGACGTCTCAAAATTTCGCGTGCACGCTTGTCTATCAAATGGGCATTGAAATCTATGATCAAATTTCAATTATAAGAAACTACTCAAAAGTGAAACTTTGTCATGCGTTTTCGCTAGGGTTGGGCTTAAAGGTGGTCAAATAGATTTTAACGTTGCAAAAGCTGGCGTGCATGCTTGTTTACCTAATGGGCATCCAAATATATGATCAAGTTTCAATTCTTAGAAGTTGGTCAAAAGCGAAACTCCATCGTGCGGTTTTGTTAGGGTTTGGCTTAAAGGAGTCGAAAATAACTCTGAACATCATGAAAGTTGGCGTGCACTCTTATCTACCAAATGGGCATCTAAATTCACTTTTGACCAAATTCTCGAAGTTGAAATTTGATCATAGATTTGGATGCCCGTTTGATATAAAAACGTGCACGCCAACTTTTGCAATGGTCCAAGCTATTTGGACCCCTTCGAGCCCAACTCTAGCAAAAATGCATGACGGAGTTTCACTTCTGACCAATTTCTTAGAATTGAAATTTGATCATAGATTTGGATGCCCGTTTGATAGATAACCGTGCACTCCAACTTTCACGACGTTTTGAGCTATTTTGACCCCCTTTAACTCCAAACTTAGCAAAACCACATGATGGAGTTTCACTCTTGACCAATTTCTCGGAATTAAAATTTGATTATAGATTTAGATGCGCATTTGGAAGATAAGAGTGCACGCCAACTTTCATGATGTTCAGAGTTATTTTCGACTCCTTTAAGCCAAACCCTAACAAAACCGCACGATGGAGTTTCGCTTTTGACCAACTTCTAAGAATTGAAACTTGATCATAGATTTGGATGCCCATTAGGTAAACAAGCATGCACGCCAGCTTTTGCAACGTTAAAATCTATTTTGACCACCTTTAAGCCCAACCCTAGCGAAAACGCATGACGAAGTTTCACTTTTGAGTAGTTTCTTATAATTGAAATTTGATCATAGATTTCAATGCCCATTTGATAGACAAGCGTGCACGCGAAATTTTGAGACGTTCCAAAATATTTCACCCCCTTTCATCCCAACCCCATCTAAACCATACAATACAGTTTCACTTTTGACTAATTTATAAGAATTAGAATTTGATCGTAGATTTATCTTAACATTTGGTAGGTAAAAGTGCACACGAACTTTCACGAAGTTCGAAGTTATTTTGGTCGTTATTCAAGGTTGGTCAAGCAAAGGTCTAAGAGATGCTATTTTTTTTTACTTTCTTGTAATTGAAATTTAAAGAGAATTTAGATACCCATTTGAGAGATAACCATGCATACACACTTTCAGGGGATTTCGAGCTATTTTGGACCTTGGTCAAACTTGGTCAAACCAAGGCTTGAAAGGTTGCACTTTTTTCCAATTTCTTAGAAATCAAATTTAAAAGTAGATTTAGATTCCCATTTGAGAGGCACACATATTTTTGTGGATTTTGAGTTATTTTGGGACTTAGTTAAGGTTGGTCAAACCAAGTACTAAGAAATGCACTTTTGTTGACTTTCTCGAAATTGAAATTTCAAACTGTATTTAGGTACCCATTTGAGAGATAATCCCTACATGTAGATTTTTTTTGGATTGCGAGCCATTTTGGACCTCAGTCAAACTTTGTCAAACCAAGGCCTAAAACGTTGCATTTTCCCATTTTCTTAAAATTCAAATTTTGAAGTAGATTTAGATACCCATTTCAAAGATAGGCATGGACACCTATTTTTATGCTATTTGGAGTTATTTTGGCCCTCATTCAAGGATTGTCAAATAAAAGCTGAAAATATGCACTTTTGTTGACTTTTTAAGCAGTGAAATTTGAAAGTAAATTTATGTACCCATTTCAATAAACAAGCGTACACGCTAACTTTCGCGACGTTCTAAGCTATTTCACTCCCTTTAAGTGCAACCTTAGCGAAAGCGCACGATAAAGTTTCTCTTTTGACAAATTTCTTAGAATTGAAATATGATCATAGATTTAGATGCCCATTTGGTAGATAAGAGTGCATGCCAAATTTAGTGATGTTCAGAGCTTTTTTTCCGTCCTTTAAGCCAAACCTTAGCGAAACCGCATGATGGAGTTTCAGTTTTGACCAAATTCCCAGAATTGAAATTTGATCATAGATTTAGATGCCCAGTTGATATACAAGTGTGCACGCCAAATTTTGCAATGTTTCGAGCTTTTTGGACCCGCTTTAAGCCGAACTCTAGTGAAAATGCACGACAAAGTTTCACTTTTCACGATTTTTCTTGCAATTGAAATTTGATCATAGATTTGGATGCCCATTTGATAAACAAGCATGCACTCCAACTTTTGTGACGTTCTGAGCTATTTTCACCCCCTTGAACCCCAACCTTTGCAAAACCACACAACAGAGTTTCACGTTTTACAAATTTCTCAGAATTAAAATTTGATCATTTCTATTGATGCACATTTGGTTGATAAGTGTGCACAACAACTTTCAGGATGTTCATAGTTATTTTCAGCTCCTTTAAGCTAAACCCTAACAAAGATGTACGATCGAGTTTCACTTTTGAGGTATTTCTTAGAATAGAAACTTGATTATAGAATTGGATGCCCATTGGATAAATAATCATGCACACCAAATTTTGCAACGTTTCGAGCTATTATTTTGACCCGTTTTAAGCCCAACCCTAGTGAAACCGCACGACATAGTTTCACTTTTAAGCAGTTTCTCAGAATTCAAATTTGCTCATACTTGGTCAAACCAAGGCCTAAAAGCTTGCACCTTTTCCTTGAAGCCAAACCTTAGTGAATTCGAATGATGGAGTTTCAATTTTGACAAAATTCTCGGAGTTGAAATTTGATCATAGATTTGGATGCCTGTTTGATATAAAACTGTGCACACCGGAGTTTCACTTTTAACCAATTTCTTGGAATTAAAATTTAATCATAGATTTAAATGCACATTTGGAAGATAAGACTGCATGCCAACTTTCACGATGTTGAGAATTATTTTCGGCATCTTTAAGCCAAACACTAACAAAACTTCAAGATGCAGTCTCAGCTTTGACCAAATTCTCAGCTTTGGATGTATATTGGATAAACAAGCATGCACGCCAAATTTGGCGACGTTTCGAGCTATTTTGACCCCCTTTAAGCCCAACCCTGTCGAAACCACAAGAAGGAGTTTCAGTTTCGAGCAGTTTCTTAGAATTTAAATTTGATCATAAATTTGGATGGCCATTTGATGAACAAGGGTGCATGTAAACTTATGAGACATTCCAAAATATTTTCACCCCCTTTAAGCCCAACCTTAGCAAAACCGCACAACGAAATTTCACGTTTGACAAATTTCTCAAAATTAAAATTTAATTGTAGATTTATCGGTGCATTTGGTAGATAAGAGTGCATGCTAACTTTCATGATGTTCGGAGCTATTTTGGTCATTATTCAAGTTTGGTCAAGTAAAGGTCTAAGAGATGTTATTTTTTCGTCTTTCTTGTAATTGAAATTTGAAAGAGAATTTAGGTTTTAAGCCCAACCTTAGCAAAACTACACAAGGGAGTTTCACTTTTGACCAATTTCTCAGAATTAAAATTTAATCGTAGATTTATCTACGCATTTGGTAGATAAGAGTGCATGCCGACTTTCACGATGTTCGAAGCTATTTTGGTCATTATTCAAGGCTGGTCAAGCAAAGGTCTAAGAGATCATATTTTTCTGACTTTCTCATAATTGAAATTTGAAAGAGAATTTAGATACCCATTTGAGAGATAACCATGCATACAAACTCTGAGGGCATTTCGAGCTATTTTGGACCTTAGTGAAACTTGGTCAAACCAAGGCCTAAAAAGCTTGCACTTTTTTCCAATTTCTTAGAAATCAAATGTAAAAGTATATTTAGATACCCATTTAAGAGATAAATGTGCACACCTATTTTTGTGAGATTTCAGGTTATTTCAGCCCTTAGTTAAGGTTGGTCAAACGAAGTTCTAAGAAATGCACTTTTCTTGACTTTCTCGAAATTGAAATTTGAAACTGTATTTAGGTATCCATTTGGTAAATAAAGCATACATGTATATTTTTTGGGGATTGTGAGCCATTTTGGACATTGGTCAAACTTCTTCAAACCAAGGCCTAAAACGTCGCATTATTTCCAATTTCTCAAAATTCAAATTTTAAAGTAGATTTAGATACCGATTTCAAATATAGGCATTGACACCTATTTTTATGAGATTTGGATCTATTTTTGCCCTTAATCAAGGATGGTCAAACCAAGCTTGAAAATGTGCACTTTTGTCAACTTTTTCAGAATTGAAATTTGAAAGTGGATTTAGGTACCCATTTCAATAAACAAGCGTACACGCCAACTTTCGTAACGTTCCGAGTTGCTTTCACTCCCTTTAAGTGCAACCTTAGCGAAAGCGGCGATATGGCCATTTGGTAGATAAGTGTGCACACATATTTTTGCAAGATTTGTAGTTAGATAAGAGTGCATGAAAATTTCGTGATGTTCAGAGCTATTTTCCCCTCCTTTAAGCCAAACCTTACCAAATCGAATGATGGAGTTTCACTTTTGACCAAATTCTCGGAGTTGAAATTTGATCATAGATTTGGATGCTCATTTGATATAAAAGCATGCATGCTAACTTTTGCAATGTTTCGAGCTATTTGGACCCCTTTGAGCCCAAATCTAGAGAAAATGCACGACGGAGTTTCAATTCTGACAAATTTCTCGGAATTGAAATATTATCATAGATTTGGATGCCCATTTGATAGAGAAGTGTGAACTCCAACTTTCGCGACACAACGAGCTATTTTCACCCCCCTTAACCCCAACCTTGGTGAAACCCCACAACAGAGTTTCACTTTTAACCAATTTCTTGGAATTAAAATTTAATCTAGATTTAAATGTGCATTTTGAAGATAAGAGTGCACGCCAACATTCATGATGTTCATAGTTATTTTCGACTCCTTTAAGCCAAACCCTAACAAAACCGAACGATGGAGTTTCGCTTTTGACCAATTTCTAAGAATTGAATCTTGATCATAGATTTGGATGCCCATTAGATAAACAAGCATGCGTGCCAATTTTTGCAACGTTCCAATCTATTTTGACCACCTTTAAGCCCAACCCTAGCGAAAACGCATGATGAAGTTTCATTTTTGAGTAGTTTCTTATAATTGAAATTTGATCATATATTTGAATTCCCATTTGATAGACAAGCGTGCACGCGGAATTTTGAGACGTTCCAAAATATTTCACCCCCTTTAATCCCAACCTCATCTAAACCATACAATAGAGTTTCACTTTTGACTAATTTCTAAGAATTAAAATTTGATCGTAGACTTATCTTAACATTTGGTAGATAACAGTGCACACCAACTTTCACGGTGTTCGAAGTTATTTTGGTCGTTATTAAAGGTTGGTCAAGCAAAGGTCTAAGAGATGCTATTTTTTTGACTTTCTTGTAATTGAAATTTCAAAGAGAATTTAGACATCCATTTGAGAGATAACCATGCATACACACTTTTAGGGGATTTCGAGCTATTTTGGACCTTGGTCAAACTTGGTCAAAGCAAGGCCTAAAAGGTTGCACTTTTTTCCAATTTCTTAGAAATCAAATTTAAAAGTAGATTTAGATGCCCATTTAAGAGGCACACATATTTTTGCGAATTTCGAGTTATTTCGGCACTTAGTTAAGGTTGGTCAAACCAAGTTCTAAGAAATGCACTTTTCTTCACTTTCTCGAAATTGAAATTTGAAACTGTATTTAGGTATCCATTTGAGAGATAATCCCTACATGTAGATTTTTTTGGGATTGCGAGCGATTTTGGACCTCGATCAAACTTTGTCAAACCAAGGCATAAAACATTGCATTTTTCTCATTTTCTTAAAATACAAATTTTGAAGTAGATTTAGATACCCATTTCAAAGATAGGCATGGACACCTATTTTTATGCTATTTAGAGCTATTTTGGTCCTCATTCAAGGATGGTCAAACAAAAGATGAAAAGATGCACTTTTGTTGTCTTTTTAAGAAGTGAAATTTGAAAGTAGATTTATGTACCCATTTCAATAAACAAGCGTACATGCTAACTTTCGTGACGTTCCGAACTATTTCACTCCCTTTAAGTGCAGCCTTAGCGAAAGAGCACAATAAATTTTCTCTTTTGACCAATTTCTTAGAATTGAAATATGACCATAGATTTAGATGCCCATTTGGTAGATAATAGTGCATGCCAAATTTAGAGATGTTCAGAGCTCTTTTTCATTCATTTAAGCCAAACCTTAGCGAAACCGCATGATGGAGTTTCACTTTTGAATAAATATCCAGAATTAAAATTTGATCATAGATTTGGATGCCCGGTTGATATACAAGTGTGCACACAAAATTTTGCAATGCTTTGAGCTATTTGGACTCGCTTTAAGCCAAACTCTAGCAAAAATGCACAATGAAGTTTCACTTTTGACAATTTTCTCGCAATTGAAATTTGATCATACATTTGGATGCCCATTTGATAGACAAGCGTGCACTCCAACGTTTGCGACATTCTGAGCTATTTTCACCCCCTTTAACCCAAACCTTTGTGAAACCGCACAACGGAGTTTCACTTTTTACAAATTTCTCGCAATTAAAATTTGATCATTTCTTTTGATGCGCATTTGGATGATAAGTGTGCACTCCACCTTTCACGATGTTCATAGTTATTTTCAGCTCCTTTAAGCCAAACCCTAACAAAATTGTATCATCGAGTTTCACTTTTGACATACTTCTTAGAATAGAAACTTGATTTTAGATTTGGATGCCCATTGTATAAACAATCATCCACACCAAATTTTGCAACGTTTCAAGCTATTATTTTGACCGCTTTTAAGCCCAACCGTAGTGAAACCACACGACAGAGTTTCACTTTTGAGCAATTTCTTAGAATTCAAATTTGCTCATTTTCACTTTTGACCATATTTAAGGCCAACCCTAGCGAAAATGCATGACGAAGTTTCACTTTTGAGCAGTTTCTTATAATTGAAATTTGATCATAGAGTTATTTTTGACTCCTTTAAGCCAAACCCTAACAACAGAGTTTAACTTTTGCCGAATTTCATACAATTAAAATTTGATCGTAGATTTATCTTAGCATTTGACAGAGAACAATGCACACCAACTTCCATGATGTTCGAAGTTCTTTTGGTCATTATTTGAGGTTGGTCAAGCAAAGGTCTAAGAGATGCTATTTTTTCGACTTTCTTGTAAGTGAAATTTGAAAGAGAATTTAGATACCCATTTGAGAGATAACCATGCATACACACTTTTAGGGGATTTTGAACCATTTTGGACCTTGGTCAAACCAAAGCCTAAAAGGTTGCACTTTTTTCCAATTTCTTCGAAATCAAATTTAAAATTAGATTTAGATACCCATTTAAGAGGCACACATTTGTGCACAACGGAGTTTCACTTTTAACCAATTTCTTGGAATTAAAATTTAATCATATATTTAAATGCGCATTTGGAAAATAAGAGTGCATGCCAACTTTCACGATGTTGAGAGCTATTTTCGGCATCTTTAAGCCAAACCCTAACAAAACTGCACGATGCAGTCTCAACTATGACCAAATTCTCAAAATTGAAACATGATCATATGTTTGGATGCATATTGGATAGACAAGCATGCATGCCAAGTTTCGTGATGTTTCGAGCTATTTTGACCCCCTTTAAGCCCAACCTTGTTGAAACCGCATGACAGAGTTTCACTTTCGAGCAGTTTCCTAGAATTTAAATTTGATCATAAATTTGGATGCCCATTTGATGAACAAGCGTGCATGCAAACTTTTGAGACATTCCAAAATATTTTCACCCCCTTTAAGCCCAACCTTAGCAAAATCGGACAACGGAGTTTCACGTTTGACTAATTTCTCAAAATTAAAATTTAATTGTAGATTTATTGGCGCATTTGGTAGATAAGAGTGCATGCTAACTTTCATGATGTTCGGAGCTATTTTGGTCGTTATTCAAGGTTGGTCAAGTAAAGGTCTAAGAGATGTTATTTTTTCGGCTTTCTTGTAATTGAAATTTGAAAGAGAATTTAGGCAACCATTTGAGAGATAACCATGCATACAAACTTTCAGGGGATTTTGAGCTATTTTGGACCTTAGGCAAACTTGGTGAAACCAAGGCCTAAAAGGTTGCATTTGTTTCCAATTTCTCAGCCATTTTCCTCTCCTTTAAGCCAAACCTTAGCAAAATCAAATGATGGAGTTTCACTTTTGACCAAATTCTCGGAGTTGAAGTTTGATCATAGATTTGGATGCCCGTTTGATATAAAAATGCGCACGCCAACTTTTGCAATGGTCCGAGCTATTTGAACCCCTTCGAGCCCAACCCTAGTGAAAATAAATGACGGAGTTTCACTTCCGACTAATTTCTATGAATTGAATTTTGATCATAGATTTGGATGCCCGTTTGATAAATAACTGTCCACTCCAACTTTCGCGACGTTTTGAGCTATTTTCAGTCCCTGTAAACCCAATCTTAGCGAAACCGCATGACGGAGTTTCACTCTTGACAAATTTCTCGAAATTAAACTTTGATCATAGATTTAGATGTGCATTTGGAAGATAAGAGTGCGTGCCAACTTTCATGATGTTCAGAGTTATTTTCGACTCCTTTAAGCCAAACCCTAACAAAACCGCACGATGGAGTTTCGCTTTTGACCAACTTCTAAGAATTGAAACTTGATCATAGATTTGAATGCCCATTAGAAAAACAAGCATGCACGCCAACTTTCACAACGTTCCAAGCTATTTTGACCACCTTTAAGCCCAACCCTAGTGAAAACGCATGACAAAGTTTCACTTTTGAGCAGTTTCTTATAATTGAAATTTGATCATAGATTTGAATGTCCATTTGATAGACAAGCGTGCATGCGAAATTTTGAGACGCCCCAAAATATTTAACCCCATTTAATCCCAACCTCAGCAAAACCATACAGCAGAGTTTCACTTTTGACTAATTTCTCATAATTTAAATTTGATCGTAGATTTATCTTATCATTTGGTAGATAACAGTGCACACCAACTTTCAAGACGTTTGAAGTTATTTTGGTCATTATTCAAGGTTGGTTAAGCAAAGGTCTAAGAGATGCTATTTTTTTGACTTTCTTGTAAGTGAAATTTGAAAGAGAATTTAGGTACCCATTTGAGAGATAACCCTGCATACACACTTTCAGGGGATTTCAAGCTATTTTGGACCTTGGTCAAACTTGGTCAAACCAAGGCCTAAAATGTTGCACTTTTTTCCAATTTCTTGGAAATCAAATTTAAAAGTAGATTTAGATACCCATTTAAGAGGCACACATAAAAACGTGCACAACAGAGTTTCACTTTTAACCAATTTCTTGGACTTAAAATTTAATCATTGATTTAAATGCACATTTGGAAGATAAGAGTGCATGCCAACTTTCACGATGTTCAGAGCTATTTTTGGCATCTTTAAGTCAAACCATAACAAAAATGCAAGATGCAGTGTCAACTTTGACCAAATTCTTAGAATTGAAACCTGATCATAGGTTTGGATGCATATTGGATGCACGCCAACTTTCATGACGTTCTGAGCTATTTTGACACCCTTTAAGCCCAACCCTGTCGAAACTGCATGAAGGAGTTTCACTTTCGAGCAGTTTTTAGAATTTAAATTTGATCATAAATTTGGATGCCCATTTGATGAACAAGCATACATGCAAACTTTTGATACATTCCAAAATATTTTCACCCCCTTTAAGCCGAACCTTAGCAAAACCGCAGAACGGAGTTTCACGTTTGACTAATTTCTCAAGATTAAAATTTAATCGTAGATTTATCGGCGCATTTGGTAGATAAGAGTGCATGCTAACTTTCATGATGTTCGGAGCTATTTCGGTCATTATCAAGGTTGGTCAAGTAAAGGTCTAAGAGATGTTATTTTTTCGGCTTCTTGTAATTGAAATTTGAAAGAGAATTTAGGTACCCGTTTGAGAGATAACCATGCATACAAACTTTCAGGGGATTTCGAGCTATTTTGGACCTTAGGCAAACTTGGTGAAACCAAGACATAAAAGGTTGCATTTGTTTCCAATTTCTCACAGCCATTTTCCCCTCCTTTAAGCCAAACCTTAGAGAAATCGAATGATGGAGTTTCACTTTTGACCAAATTCTCGGAGTTGAAATTTGATCATAGATTTGGATGCCCATTTGATATAAAAACGTGCACGCCAACTTTTGCAATGGTCCAAGCTATTTGGACCCCTTCAAGCCCAACTCTAGCAAAAATGAACGATGGAGTTTCACTTCCGACTAATTTCTCGGAATTGAAATTTGATCATAGATTTGGATGCCCGTTTGATAGATAACTGTGCACTCCAACTTTCACGACGTTTTGAGCTATTTTCACCTCTTGTAACCCCAATCTTAGCGAAACCACATGACATAGTTTCACTCTTGACAAATTTCTCAGAATTAAAATTTGATCATAGATTTAGATGTGCATTTGGAAGATAAGAGTGCACACCAACTTGCGCAACGTTCTAAGCTATTTTGACCACTTTTAAGCCCAACCCTTGCGAAAACGCATGACGAAGTTTCACTTTTGAGCAGTTTCTTATAATTGAAATTTGATCATAGATTTGAATGCCCATTTGATAGACAAGCGTGCACGTGAAATTTCGAGACGTTCCAAAATATTGCACCCCTTTAATCCCAACCTTAGCAGAACCATACAATAGAGTTTCACTTTTGACTAATTTCTTAGAATTAAAATTTCATCGTACATTTATCTTAGCATTTGGTAGATACTAGTGCACACCAACTTTTATGATGTTCGAAGTTATTTTGGTCATTATTTAAGGTTGGTCAAACAAAGGTGTAAGAGATGTTATTTTTTCGACTTTCTTGTAATTGAAATTTAAAAGAGAATTTAGGTACCCATTTGAGAGATAAATGTGTACACACTTTCAGGGGATTTTAGGATATTTTGGACCTTGGTCAAACTTGGTCAAACCAAGGCCTAAAAGTCCAATTTCTTAGAAATCAAATTTAAAAGTAAATTTAGGTACTCATTTCGGCACTTAGTCAAGGTTTGTTAAACCAAGTTCTAAGAAATGCACTTTTCTTGACTTTCTCAAAATTGAAATTTGAAACTGTATTTAGGTACCCATTTGAGAGATAATCCATTAGAGAGAATTTGAGGAAAAAAATGGGCCTCAAAAAGACCAAAATGTACTATACAAATCAACCAATTACATTCTAGTAGATGACATCATCCCCCATGGTTGAGGTGGCATTGCATGAGTTAAGAATGCTTATTTGTCATATTTTCTATAGTGGATGAAAATCCATAGTTAACCAAGGTAGTGGTACAAGTACTTTTAAGTCATAAAGTGAAGTACTCACAATAAAAGTCATTTCACACTTTCTCATAAAATAATATTATTGTTATTTTCAAATAAAGTACTCACAATTCACTTTCTCATAAAATAATATTATTGTCATTTTCAAGTAAAGTACTCATAATTCATAAAAATGTTTTTTCACATTTTTTTTATAAAATAATATATTGTCATTTTCATGTTTTATTTAATTTTAAATTATATATTCACTCAATTGTATTTAATATCATAATATCAAACATATATATATATATATAATCTTGTACTTTTAAAATAAATTAAATTCATAAATGATATTTATATGTAAAAAATATGTTAGTTATGCATATAAATTAAATTCATTTTTGTTTAATTTTATTTACAAGTTCAAGACAAATAAATGTTAAAGGACAATAATTTTTTGGGAATTTACAATGAATCTTAGTCACATCATTCTAGAGTTATTTTATTAATTTTATTTATAGTCAATTTAGAAAAGTAACTCAACCATGGTTATTTATATTGTGCATAAAAAGTAGTGTAGGAGGTGAGTTGTCATATATACCTACCCCATAAAACCCCTAACTCATAATAGTTTAATATATCTTATATTTTTGTAGTACATCTCTTAAGAGGCCCATTTTTTACCTCAAATTCTCTCTAAGCCTAAATGTAGATTTTTTTAGGATTGCGAGCCATTTTGGACCTCGGTCAAACTTCATCAAACCAAGGCCTAAAGCGTTGCATTTTTTTCATTTTCTGAAAATTCAAATTTTAAAGTAGATTTAGATACCCATTTCAAAGATAGGCATGGACACCTATTTTTATGAGATTTGGAGCTATTTTGGCCCTCATTCAAAGATGGGCAAACAAAAGTTGAAAACATGCACTTTTGTTGACTTTTTCAAAAGTGATATTTGAAAGTGGATTTAGGTACCCATTTCAATAAACAAGCGTACACACTAACTTTCATGACGTTCTGAGCTATTTCACCCCCTTTAAGTGCAACCTTAGCGAAAGCGCACGATAAAGTTTCTCATTTGACCAATTTCTTAGAATTGAAATATGATAATATATTTAGATGCCCATTTGGTAGATAAGAGTGCATGCCAAATTCAGTGATGTTCAGAGCTCTTTTTCACTCCTTTAAGCCAAACCTTAGCAAAACCGCATGACGGAGTTTCATGTTTGACCAAATTCCCAGAATTGAAATTTGATCATAGATTTGGATGCTCGTTTGATATACAAGAGTGCACGCCAAAAATTGTAATGTTTTGAGCTATTTGGACCTGCTTTAAGCCGAACTATAGCAAAAATGCACGACGAAGTTTCACTTTTGACTATTTTCTCGCAATTGAAATTTGATCATAGATTTGGATGCCCATTTGATAGACAAGCTTGCACTCCAACTTTCACGACGTTTCGAGCTATTTTCACTCCCTTTAACCCCAACCTTTGCGAAACCGCACAACGAAGTTTCACTTTTTACAAATTTATCGGAATTAAAATTTGATCATATCTTTTGATGTGCATTTGGATGATAAGTGTGCACACCAACTTTCACGATGTTCAGAGTTATTTTCAGCTCCTTTAAGCCGAACCCTAACAAAACCGTACAATGGAGGTTCACTTTTGACGTACTTCTTAGAATGGAAACTTGATCATAGATTTGGATTCGCATTGGATAAACAATCATGCACGCCAAATTTTGCAACATTCCGAGCTATTATTTTGACCCCTTTTAAGCCCAACCCTAGTGAAACCGCACGACAGAGTTTCACTTTTGAGCAGTTTCTCAGAATTGAAATTTGCTCATAGATTTGGAAGTCCATTTGATAGACAAACTTGCACAAGAAATTTCACGACGTTGCGAAATATTTTCACCCGCTTTAAGCCCAACCTTAGCAAAACAGTTTCACTTTTGACCAATTTCTCAGAATTAAAATTTGATCGTAGATTTATTTGCGCATTTGGTAGAGAAGAGTGCATGCCAACTTTCACAACGTTCGAAGCTATTTTGGTCGTTATTTGAGGCTGAACAAGCAAAGGTCTAAGAGATCATATTTTTTCAACTTTCTCATAATTGAAATTTGAAAGAGAATTTAGATACCCATTTGAGAGATAACCATGCATACAAACTCTGAGGAGATTTCGAGCTATTTTGGTCCTTAGTCAAACATGGTCAAACCAAGGCCTAAAATCTTGCACTTTTTTCCAATTGCTTAGAAATCAAATGTAAAAGTATATTTAGATACCCATTTAAGAGATAAGCGTGCACACATATTTCTGTGAGATTTCGGGTTATTTCAACCCTTAGTTAAGGTTGGTTAAACGAAGTTCTAGGAAATGAATTTTTCTTGACTTTCTTGAAATTGAAATTTGAAACTGTATTTAGGTATCCATTTCATAATATTTGGGGATTGCGAGTTTCACTTTTGAGCAATTTTTTATAATTGAAATTTGATCATAAATTTGAATGCCCATTTGATAGACAAATTTCGAGACATTCCAAAATATTTCACCCCCTTTAATCCCAACCTCAACAAAAGCATACAACAGAGTTTCACTTTTGACTAATTTCTCAGAATGAAAATTTGATCGTAGATTTATCTTAGCATTTAAGAGGCACACATATTTTTGCGAATTTCGAGTTATTTCAACAGTTAGTTAAGGTTGGTCATACCAAGTTCTAAGAAATGCACTTTTCTTGACATTCTCGAAATTGAAATTTGAAACTGTATTTAGATACCCATTTGAGAGATAATCCCTACATGTAGATTTTTTTGGGATTGCGAGCCATTTTGGACCTCGGTCAAACTTCGTCAAACCAAGGCCTAAAATGTTGCATTTTTTTCCATTTTCTGAAAATTCAAATTTTAAAGTAGATTTAGATACACATTTAAAATATAGGCATTGACACCAATTTTTATGAGATTTGGAGCTATTTTGGCCCTTAAATAAGGATGGTCAAACCAAGGTTGAAAATATGCACTTTTATCGACTTTTTCAGAAGTGAAATTTGAAAGTGGATTTAGGTACCCATTTCAATAAACAAGCGTACATGCTAACTTTCGCGACATTCCGATCTATTTCACTCCCTTTAAGTGCAACCTTAGGGAAAGCGGATGATAAAGTTTCTCGTTTGACCAATTTCTTAGAATTGAAATATGACCATATATTTAGACCATTTATAACTGCTTCTTTCCATCATGAACTTTTTATCCAAGCACCATTTTGGTATCTAGGAGATTGTACAACTTCAGAAACAAAATTTATTTGGAATCTTCAATGCATATTGTTAATCTTTTTAGATTAAAAACAATATGAATTTAACAAGAGAAATGGACGAGTCGAGCTGGCATCCATTTATCCAATGAACTTGTGAGCATTTAAAGCATAAATTCATGATGTCAAAATAGGCCACCTTTCATTTGAAGATTGTATTTCCAGTTCAGATGTCTACCTCGTCACCAAGTTCCTAGCTAAGTTTTACTCAAACAAATTCTTTATCATCTATGGGGAAAAGAAAAAAAAATCGAGGGTTATGACAAACAAACAAGTTGGTCAGAAGACATAAACAAAAAGATGGAGAAGCAAAGTCAGCTAAAATATATGAGCCAAATAACTGAACACCAGTAACATTATGAGCAATTTCAAATTTAG
>LPNX011017117.1:1293-21492 GCA_001517045.1 Pseudotsuga menziesii
TTGGATGGAGTTGGCTTGGTTGGGTTTACAGATTCAGACTGGGCAGGTTGAGTGCGGGATCGGAAGAGCACTTCCGGTTGTTGTTTCAGTTTGGGCTCGGCAGCAGTGTCGTGGTTCAGTCGGAAACAGAAGTTCGTTGCATTGAGTTCTGCTGAGGCTGAGTATATGGCAGCCAGTCAGGCTACTTGTGAAGCACTGTGGCTTCGCAAGCTATTGGTAGATTTGTTTGATTAGGAGCTTAGGCCTACTGTGATCTACTGCGACAATCAGAGTTGCATTCAGCTCTCTGAGAATCCAGTGTTCCATGACAGGTCAAAGCACATAGAGATCAGATACCATTTCATTCAAGACTACGTTCAGAGAGGGGCAGTTGAGCTTCGACATATTTCCACTGATGAGCAGGTAGCTGATATCTTGACGAAGTCTTTGGGGAGGGGTAAGTTCGTCTTCTTCAGAGGTAAGTTGGGAGTGGTACGGAACAACTTCCTCGGTAAGAGGGAGTGTTAGTTTTTGTACCTAGGCAGATGTTCCCTAGGTGACTTTATTTTGCCTAAGTCACTTAAAGAGGGAAAAAGGTGACCCTCACATTAAATGTCACATAATGAGACTTTATAACCATAAAGTCACTTTTTGATAAATTTAAGTGAGTGAGTAATTTTATTTATGAGAAATAAATAAAAGGGATTTTTACTCTCATTGATTCTCATCCATTGGATTAGATTTCTTTTCCACCGTTGGATTAGAAACTCACTTAGGGTTACTCAAAAAGGCTGAGGGAGGCAAAAGGGTTTTCACTTTTCATTTTTTTTTCAGGAGAAGAGAAGAGTGCTGGGAGAGAAGAAGAGAGAGCTGAGCAAGGGTACGATTTTCCAGAAGAGAGATCACACAGAAATCAAGGAGCATTTAATGCACAGAAATCGAGGAGCATTTACCTTCATTTATTGCTGGTACGGTTGCACAGGAATCGAGGAGTACGGTCTGCATTTATTGAACTGTACGGTTTGCATTTAATGCCCAGGAAATCGTGGTACGGCCTGCTTTAATGCTGCACAGAAATCGAGGTACGGCCAGCATTTAAGTGCTGCACAGAAATCGAGGTACGGCTGCATCAATTCTGCACAGTTTTCGAGGAGGTACGGCTGCCATTTATTGCTGTATGGTCTGCATTTATTAGGCACAGAATTTGAGGTGTACGGTTGGTGTTTTTGCTGAGCACAGTTTCCAGATTTTGGGATAAAATCTGTGGTGGAGATAAGTAGTATTTTCACTGTATTTCTGTCCTATATTTTTGCTGAAGAAATAAATTTCTCTCTCTGACTGGTTTTCCCTGTGGGGGTTTTTCCAGGGCTTATTTGGCCAAAAATCTCTGAGTCAAATTTATGGTGTGACTGTCTATTTGTTTTCAGCCTGTTATTATTTTTTACTGTGTGTTTAAAATTGTTCGGCAAATTTTTTAAGTAGCTCTCAGCCTATGCAAAACCGGCTGAAGTGAAAAACACAAAATGTTCATTTAAACCAGCAAGCAGTAAAACTCAGTTTTTCTACAATGTTAACGTAAAGATAGAAAATGAAGATAAGGAGGGTGTCAACTTAAGGATAGAAAATGAAAGAGGAGGATGTCAACTTTTACTTTAAGAATTTAATATTACTGGTAGTTACCAGGCTCTAGAGTTAGTTTTAGGGTTTTTGCTTTACCGTATTTTTATTTTCATGGTCAAAATCTTGGCCCCACATGCGGCATACAAATCCTTACTGAACCAGCCAGTTCAGAAATTTAAGGTTGGTTTTGTACAAAACCAGCTGGTTCTGGTATGGAACTGGCCAGGTTCGGTACAAAACCGGCCGTTTCCAGTTCTGGGCTGCTATTTGGACTGGTTAGGCCTGTAAACCGTTTGAACCAGCAAGTATTGGCAAAACTGGTCTGGTGCTGATAACACTGGTTCACCCCCTTCTTTCCTTTTGGTGGGAGGTGATTTGGACTCTGGAGAGTTTCCTTGATCATCTGGACTATTATGCGCAAAATTGTGCCCCAAATCACTGGGACTACTGCTATTAGCAAAATCATTAATGGATAAACTAGAATTAATGAAAATTTGGAAGTGATTGGTGCAGAACTCCCAATGTGGGTGCCTAAGAAGCAAACAGTTACTTTTCTGCATTGGCCTAACAAACCACAAATAAATATCAAATCTGTCTTCACTGCCTAGGGGCAGTCTTCAGTTTTGCGGACAAGGAGGATTAGCTGTGTTCCTTTTATTGCATCTGGTTATAGCAACATCTTTCTTTCTTTCTTCCTTCGTCACCTTGGGCTTCTTTAGAACACCTTTTATACTGTTTGTATGTTTGTGCATTTTCTTTCTTTTACTGGAGGAGTTTCCTGGGGGATCTTGTGCTGTTGTTTCTTTATTTTCAAGGGAAAAATCATATCTTCTATTCATAAGAAAAAGAAAATACATTCTTCAGGTGATCCAATATACAGACCAAAATAGATACTGATAAAGAGTTTTTGAGAAAGCCTCCATAAAGACACAGGAAGATCATTTACTATGTCTTTAAATATTCCTGAACTGAGAGGAGACAAGAGTGCCTCCTCTGAACTCTTCCAAGTTGAGGAGCCCAGGCTGCATCTCCAACCCCTGTTTGGAAAGATTATCAGCAAAAGAGTTATGTTCTCTGAAAAAATTACTGAAACTGATGGCCTGGAAATTCCCCTGATTATCTTTAGATGATCTGCAAGCTGCAAAAGTTCAATGTCCCTGACTTCCGAAAGAACCTTCATCCAGTTGATAACAAACAAGGATGCCAATAAGATAAGATAATTTAGATACCCCAGCTAGAGATGCAGAGGACATTAGGTTGGCGAGTACGTGCACGCCACCCCTCTCCCCTGCAGATGTTCCCTTTGCATGGGTCCACAGAAACGGTTCTGCACCAGTTTGATCCAGTGTGGATATGCCTCCCAACCCTGGTCGAGTGGTTGAATGCCCATCACCAGATTTTTTTCATTGGCCTCAGATTAGAGGAGAGCTCCAATGGGTTTCTCTCAAGCTCCTCTGAAGATTACCCAACCAGGCCCCATCATTGTAGGGCATTACCCAGGGGAATTATCAGGCATTGCGTAGGTTCACTCACAGTTATGGATGGTGAGAAGGATGTTCTTTCTTTCACCTCTACATCTTACTTCTACTTAGAGTATGGGATAACACCTTTCTCTGTGTTTAGGGTTTATCTTATTGGTTTGCCCCCTCATCAACTTTTATTTTTATTCACTTTCTTACTTTCTTTTTTAGGAATTTAGGAGTCGCTTCAACACAATTACACACCGAGACTATTATTGAGGATTGTCGTACTCTCTAGTCCCATTGATCTATTTTGGTCACTCGTGGACATTAATAAAATTATCTTATCTTATTTTAGAAATGCCCACAAATGACCAAAAACAGGTCTTGGTCACTCGTGGACATTAATAAAATTATCTTATTATATTTTAGAAATGCCCACAAATGACCAAAAACAGGTCAATGGGATTAGAGTACAATATAATTTTTATTTCTGTTGATTATCATGAATTTTCACTTGCATTGTCTATCCAACACCTCAAACTCTCCTTTCCTATTACCTATGTATTGCTAAACTTATCTGTCTTGAAGGAGTTGCATCCTGTATTGTTGTTCAGTTTGCAAGACCTTACATTCTTATCATTGGCTGTCAGTTTTTGTCATCACAACTAATACTGACTCGTGAAATATGACCAGCACATACCTTGAAGTTTGTTCTATTGCTCCATGCCCACTGTAGGGCTTTTTAGTGCTGATAGAGGTCATGGCAGAGTATGCATTACACAAATTCTGCGATTTACATGTGCACCCCTGTAACTCTTGCTTTTGATTAGACGTCTTCACCATTGCTAGTAAAGTACTCTTTGCACTGTAATTTAACCATGTAGTGTTGGCCTTACTGTGTTATTTAAAATGCTGGTATGATGCAAATTTCAATTCGTCTGTCAATCTGGCATTCATCTTGCATTGTGATGTTTTTCAGGACCAAGGCCATCTGACCTCTATGGCAAATTTACCTGGAAAATTGAGAAATTTTCAGAAATCAGCAAAAGAGAGCTCCGAAGTAATGTGTTTGAAGTTGGTGGCTATAGATGGTATATGCCATATCTCCCTTGTGCTTATAAGTACTAAAGTTGCCTCACTTTTTATCTAAATACAAAGCACTGAAATTTTTTACTATCATGTATATGCAGGTACATATTAGTATATCCCCAGGGGTGTGATGTCTGTAACCACCTTTCTCTCTTTCTCTGTGTTTCTGACTATGACAAGCTCCTTCCAGGTGATAATCTCTTTCAAGATTCTTGTGTTTTAGAATACTTTGCATTTTGTGTAAAATAAATTTCTTTTGCACTTCTAATGATGCAGATTGAAGAACCTTGTAGCTCTCTGTATAGTTATGGCTTCCATATATTGGAGTTTTATATGTTTGCAATTTTACAAGTCTAGGAATGCTTTACTGCAAAGGATACAGTTTTGCAAGGAAGGTTATATGATAGTAGCAGTAAAGTCACACATGACTAGTGAATAATTATACAAAGAGTTATGACTCTTTTGGAAGAATTGATCATGGTTTCATTCCAGCAGCGAACTTTGCCCATGTTAGACTAATCTCTATGTCAAGACACTAAACGGATGTGTTTTCATGCTAGCCTTTGCAAATATATATTTGTACATTCAACTTCTTGGAGTCTCTTCCGTGACTTGATATTTACTAGTTATAATTTCTTGGCTGCTGCCACAAGTTTACACAAGGCAGTACATTGCGCGGTGACAATAAAGCCCAATTGATTTTTTTTTCATATTAGTGGATGTCTTGTGTTTTAACGTTTTTCTACCTACAAATCACCCAACATTTCAGCCCACAATATAATAGTATGCATCTGTATACTTATTCTAGCTTTTTACCTGGTAATCTTGATCCTTTCTTAGCCTACATGCTTTCAGAACTCTTTGTTGTATTCGTCTATTGTTTACTTACCCTATACAAGTTGCTTTGGGGTTTGGACTCAGCTATGTGACTCCACAGGCCAGTAGTCAGCCCAGCTACAAATTTCTCCTGTATTTATGTTCTTAAGCCTCAAGGTAACTAGTGTAGATTGCTTTCATGTGAATTTTCATTTTCTTTGCATTCAAATATAAAGTTGTGTTTTTACAGGTTGGAGTCATTTTGCACAATTTACGATTGCTGTAGTGAACAAGGATCCAAAGAAATCTAAATACTCAGGTATTTGTCATCCTTTTGGTATATTGATTTAGCTGTTTTACTAAGGGTTTTTATGTTCTAGGAAGTCCTTGTTCTGTTATATTGTATTTTTGACAAGCCTGTTAAAATTGAAATATTTTTAGATACTCTCCATCGATTCTGTAAAAAGGAACATGATTGGGGATGGAAAAAGTTTATGGAGCTATCAAAAGTATCAGATGGCTTCATTTCACAAGATAATATCCTTGTGATTAAGGCTCAAGTTCAGGTTATTAGGTATGTATCAGTACATTATCTTGTTTTCTATGACCCTTTTGCGGACCACTTATAATTGTTTCAGATATTCTGTTGCCTGATCATGGTAGATTTTTGTGCTTATTAGTGTATTTGGAAAATAAGTTGGATTTTAAGCTTGGATGTCTTTGGATCTTATTGTCTTTACTTGTTTGTATGCCTAATCATGGTAGTTTTTTGTGCTTATTAGTGTATTTGGAAAAATAAATTGGATTTTAAGTTTGGATGTCTTTGGATGTTATTGTTTTTACTTGTATGTATGCCACTTACAAAAATAATTGTGTTACACGTTTTACTTTATGCCTTTGTATCTTCAAAACGGTTATGGTCATATACGTCTATGGTCATGAGAAATTAGCTCATTTATTCTTTAAGTTGAAAATGTGTTTCTCATATATAAAATTGCTATCTTGTTAATGGCATTTTTTGGTTTGTCTTCAGTCTTAATGCAATGGTTTTGTAGCATTGGGTTTCTGACAATGGTATCAGAATATTGTGTTGTAGAGAAGATATCCAGAAAGTGAACTAAAAACATCATCTATCCAGTATTGCAAAAATAAACATGCTCTTTGCTCTGCTGCCAATGAGAAAACTTATCTCTTACAGAAGAGAGGATTTGTTAATGAGATACCTTCGAGGTGTACAGAGTGTTATTAAGTGCATCCTATTCTCTGAAGATAAAATGTAAGTTGAAAAATGCCTTCTTGAATTCTTGGATTTATGAAGATGAACCACTGTGAAAGCACTTGCCAAAGTTGACTTCTAGACATCTGTTTTCAGGACACTGTTAGATGATCTAGACTGAAAGACAATTCCATCCACAAAGAGGAGGATTGAGATTAAAATCATATGGAGGAAGCAACTGTCATCTGCACTTGTAGTTTCTCTGATGCACTGTTCCACTTCCAACACATTGTGTGTAATGATAATCTGAATCAGTGTAGTCAGACTCGGACTCGGCAAATACTCGGCTGGCTTGGGACTCGGATAAGACTCGAATAAGACTCGGCAAAGACTCGGCAAATCTAAAAAGAAACTAAATTTAATGTCTTGGCTGTTAGATTTTTAACATTTAAGCTAGCATAACATTAGGATCTTTAACTGAGAGAACAACAAGCACAACAATCAAACACAAGAGACAATGAACACAGTGTTTTTCCTTGGGGAAACCATAAATGGAGAAAACCCCGCAACTTCCTCAAAAATCAGCACCAAAAGTAAAACCCCAAAACAGTAAGACGATCTCCCGACAGCAGTAACCTCTTTCTTCCTTGCCCCAATTCCTTTCTCTTCCTCAGCTATGCGCTACAACTGAGTGTGAGTGAGTGTGTGATAAATAGAGAGGCTAGCTCTCTATTTATACTAATTCCCGACTTGACTAAACCCAATTAGGTCGACTTCACTAGGTGAGTTTAATAACTCTAGTTCCCCGGAACTGCGGGGACTTTAACCCTTGATCAATAGGAGGGTTACCCACAATGACTTGACATGACTTGTTTACATTATAGAACCTCCCGAGAGGAACATCGGGGCATGACATGACTCAAGTACATCCCGGAATAAACATCGGGTTACAATATATAAGAAATACAAGTGAATACATTCCGAAGTTACAATTACATCAACATTGGCTGGTTGTGAAGGTTGCCATCATAGCCTACAAGCCTGTAGGAAGCCACAGGGGGCTGCCTACAGCCCTGTAGGCTGTGATGCCAGCCTCCATAGCGTGCTAAACCAGCCCTGTAGGCTGTGATGCCAGCCTCCATAGCGTGCTAAACCATTAAATTTAATGTCTTGGAGGGCTGCGATCACAACCTACAGGCTTGTAGGCTGTGATGGAAGCCTACACAGGTTGCCAAAGGCCCAAAAATTAATACATTAAAATATAATTAATACAAAACTTGAAAAAATTAATACAAAACTTGAAAAATTAATACATCAAAAAAATTAATACAAAACATTTAAAAATTAATACTAACTAATTCGACTCTCCTTTGATGTAACTCGACCCTTTCAACTTGAAATCCTTGATGTTGGCAGCTGAACAATGATCTCCCATCACTCCTCAATGCTCAGACCAGTCACTAGTGTTATCCTCAGTGCTCAGAGTCTCAGACTAGTGTTAGCAAACTTCCTTAGTGTGCAGACTCCAAAGTTTCATATACGCAGATAGTTGATGAATTGATAATAGCTCGGGGGAAAATGAGAAGAACTCGACAATATCCAAAGTTCAAACCATTTAATGAGATGACGGGGGAGAGTGGTGCCTTCTTAAAGGCTTATTCCCTCTTCGCATGCCCTCCAAAATGCAAAAATGATGGTCGGTCAAACAGTCAACAGACGTGGAGTTTTTCGACCTGATCATAGACTCGCGAATATTTGACGAGTTCAACGAGTACGTGACGACTGCAGCAAGTGGGTGGCGAGTGCAGCCAACGAGTATGCCACGAGTACTCGTCCTGGTGGTCGCTCGACAAGACTCGCAAGTCTTCAAAGAGTCTGACTACACTGATCTGAATATAAGATAAGATAATTTATTAATGCCCAATACGTGACCACAAAGTTGGTCAATGGAAATTAAAAGCTATGCTACATGGGAGCACCCCCCACCCCATTGCTCCCACTCACGAAGCTCGCTCCCAAAACGCTCCCAGTTTTGGGAGCATGCCCCAAGGCGCTCCCGAGGCACTCCCTTCCTTTCCTATACTAAAACCTCTTATACTAGGTTGATCATTTGAAGACAATGTTATGGTACCTCCCTTCTTTGCCAAGCTTCTACAAAAGTTCTTATGGTTGATCATTTGATGATTATGTTATAAGTATAATTACTAGATGATTGATGTTATATGGTTTAATCCATGTATTCTATAGCTAATTCAGCATCCTACATGGTTTTTAGATATAAATCCATCAAAATATATTAAAATATATACTATACAAAAAACGCTAAAGAAACACTCCCAAAATGAGAACTTTTGAAAATTTCGCTTTTCGCTTTGCTCCCGCTCCTCGTTCCCGCTCCCCACTCCCAACAGCATAGCTTAAAAGTATAGGCAATGCTAAGTTACCAGGATACGGATCCGGATCCGGATACATATTCGGCGTTCGCTAGATTTTTTAAAACCCAGGATCCGGATACGGCAAGGAAACGACAAGTACAAACAAATATAAAAATATTTTTATAATAAATAGAAAAATAAAATGAAGAAATAAAACTATTTAGGAAACACAATAGTAGAACTATAAGTTATTGCCAAAAAAGAGAGTTCATGTACCATAACTGATAATTTGATAAGTTGTGATAATGATAATTTTAAAAACCATTTCAGCATGAACTTGAAGCAGGTCAGAATAGTGTTTTTGTGAGCCACATCCACATGTCCCTAGCAGCAGGGAATAAAGTGGTTTTCTTGAATGCTATGGCAAGACTACATAACAATGTAGTTGAAGTGAGCAACAACATTGTACATAAAGATAGATCAGCCCTTGACAGCAGACCTTGACCATAAAGATATATCAAATAAAAACGTTGGCAACAGACCTTGATATTGATATATCAGAGTTCAAGAGCATATCTTGACATAAGTATAGATCAGACCTTGAGCAGGAATAGGGTTTATGCTTTTAGCCATTAGGTGTTTAGGGTTTTTTAAGTTTTTCATTACAAAATAATTTTTTGGGGGGATCAATGGGTCATAGAAGCACTGGAAGTTGCAGGATCCATTTGAAAATTTAGGAACTGTTTGATTTTTCATAGGATCTGTTTGAAAATTCAGGATTTTTATTATTTTTCACAGGATTCGTTTCATGGGACCAGGATACGTTTCCTTATGTAGGGGATACATTTCCATGGTGGATCTGAGGCGGATCTGATCCGGATACGTATCGGATCTGTGAATCCGCGGATCTGTGGATCCGCGGATCCTACGCACTGGGGTGGTGGATCCGGTAACACAGAGGCAATGTGAATAAAATTTAAATAGTGGGAGTGTGAAAGCAACTTCTATCAGTATTCTACTAAAAGTAGATTATCACTATTCTACTAAAAGTAGGTAAAGAATGTGATGTGGGGCATTCTTTCTGGACTCCAATGGTAAACTTGGTACCCCCGAAAATTTGAAGAGAGGCACAAATACAACCTTCTTTAATTTCAAGTGTCTATAGCTTAAATGAATGCGCTAGGGACAGCAAGGATATATGTAGTATCATAAAGGTGCTAGGAAATCTGAAAAAGTTGGAGTAGCACTTTGCGCATACAAAACTTTTCCCTGATACCAATTTCAACTTTTTCCCTTGACTTGTTGTACCATTGATTTTTAACAGTGGAAGTAAATATCTGTCGTTTTAATTAAAATACCCATTCTCAATATGCAAACATTCCTACCATGAATGCATCCATACCGTGTTCATTAATTTCATGCAAATAGACATTTCCAGAAACATTAATTAAATAAATACATAACAGAAATATCAACCATGGCATTCATTCATTCACAATTGAGAAACTTATCTTTTAAGGTCCTTCAACTTGCTCTTGATGAAGGATGTTCCTCCCAGCAATAGGCACTTTGTCACACTAGCTCTTTCTATGACAGAGGCCACCATCGAGCTTGGGTTATCAGTGCACAAGGTGAAGCTTCCCAATTCTATTACTTAGCCACACTCACACAACATACAGAACACTCCCCCACAACTTTCTCAATCATTTAGCACTCATCCCTCATCAACTTGCACAACACAAGTAATGGAACCCCCTTCTCTGCACTGCAGTCCCTGAGGCTGCCCCCCTTCCCTTCTACTGCTCCAGCATAGGCCAGCTAGGGAGTAATAAGAAAGAACATAAATCTTTTCTAATTGATACCCCAATCATCAGAGAATAAAAAGCCAAACTTGACAAGTATTTAAGCAAAGAAAACGAGTTTTAAGAAAACTAAAACTTTGATCAATGTTAGTCAAACATTTCAAATGGCCCTATGAAACACACAAGATGATAGGTTGGGCTACTCTGTCAGAGGGCAGCTCATGCAAATATATGCTGGTCTCTTCAGAGATTTTTGCACTTAGTTTTTCCATAAACACAGTTAATTGCGCAGTTTGCAATTGCATCAAGAATTTACAAGTAATTAAGCAAATAAAATAACTTTTAAGAAAAGTCAAACTTTGATCAATGCTAGTCAAAGTTGTCAAATGCACCTATGAAACACGACAACATAGGTTGTGCTATTCTGTCAGAGGGCAGCTCATGAAAATACATGTTGGTCTTTTTAGAAGTTTTGCACTTACTTTTTTCCATAAGCACAGTTCAGTGCAACAATTTGCAATTGCACCAAGAATTCATCTCTCTCTAATTGGAGCCAATTCATTACACTAGCAGTGGCAGAATTGAGGAACAGTCAACTTGCAGCGACTTGACATTGTATCAGACAGTGGTTTTTAACTTCATTAAGTGGTGGTTTTTTAACCTTTTTTAAACTTTTGTGGTTTGTTTCCACTTTATGCAGTAGATTCTTCTGAGTTCCCTTTTGTTTTATCTGTCAAAAATCTTGACTTGAGAAACCATGTGGTCAATCAATTAACAATCTATGCTGCTATAGACTTGATGCAAAACTATTGGCATGGGAACATGACACACCTGTAGTGGATGCAATCTTGAGTTTGATTCTTCTTATGTATTTTTTAGGTTTGTGGTATTGATCTTAAAAGTGGTTGCATTATTTCCATCTTATTTATGTTTCCCTTTTTTCATAAAGAAACAAAAAGTCTTTATTAAAAACCAGCAGTGACCAAAGGATCAATAACTGCATGTACCATTTATGGCCAAATTGCTTAGACTCTTTGATAAAGTTCGTGCAATTAGCTCTGGAATTCTACTTTTGCTTAGCATCCATGTTCAAGAAATGTCTCCTATGTTACTGGATCTGTCGGGCTTGATGGCTGGATCCACAGATTCCTGGATCTGATATGGATTCGGATTTGGATCTGCTCCATGACTTCCATGTAGTATGGTATGTGTAATGTGGTTGCTATGTAATCCAAAACTGTAAACATCACAAACGAGAAAATATGTCAATGCTGTGTAGTCCAGAACAGAATAGGAAGAACAATTGACAGCTGCTGCCCTGGAAAACTATGATGTATAAGTTTTAAAATTGATTAAAAGCTAACAAAAAGTTTAAGCTTGAACTTTGGCCCCAATTACAAATTACAATATTTTGTTAAAGTTTGGTTGTCTAAAAAGTATTGTCTGGATTCTCATTAGTGAGTTCGAGTGGGTTGGGGATGGAAACCCATTTAATCTATATAAAGTTGCCTTATCTCCCACAAATAATATTAATAAAACCCTATTCCATTTCTCATATTATTCATATGGTTAAGGTGGATGGGCCCTCATCTTATTCATTTGAACTTACCCAAGTATACATGTAGCTATAACCATACACTTTGTTTTTGTAAGGCTAAAATTTTATATTACCAGAACCAACAGTTACATATAGTGCAAAATTGGTCAGCTTTGAGGGAAACCCGACCATATGTAAAACAATAGTTTGCCAATAACACCATAAAAAGTCTTAACTGGGTTTTCCAGTCTGCCAACTAGTCCTGCAGACCTATTAACAAAACTATGATAATTGGAAAACAACTATGACAGCAAACCAAATTATCATGTTGGCTCATCATCAGAAATGGTAACAGGAGGCACCTCACAAGTTGGAGGTTTAACCTTGAGAGCAAAGTCTTGGTCCATTGTATCCCTGATCAAGAAGTTCAACTTTTGGTTTATCTCATGATTCTCATCCAGATACCATTTGCAGGAGAAGCTCGCTTCTCTCTTCTTTGGTGTTAAGGAGACCCTTGCCGAGCAGGGATTTGGTAGCACTTCGTATCCCTCGTCCTTGTGCAACCATTGTTCTCTACCCATGGCTGCATCTCTGCAATCAACTCCGGGTCCGTTACCCTTTGCTCCTTCACCCACTCTTCTGCCCTAGAAATATGAGCCCATATTTCATGGAGAATGGCTTGGTACTACACGTTTTCTGTGTCCAGTGCTTCTTGCTGTGCCCTCGTTGGGCCTCGACTTCTGCTCTCATGACGGATACTCCCTCATCCTTGTTGCACCATCCCTTTCAACTCCAGGCCAATCCCCATAGGCTTAGCCAAGAGCCACCCGACGGCCAAAACCATCGAGAGGTGCTCACATACCGTCTCAACAGCGACCAAAGACACAGTCACAGAGAGATCCTGAGGAACACCATGATCTTCCAAACAGGTCAGAATGGCCAGCATCCAATTGGCAGATTTTTCTATATCTAAATTCGAGCCGAATTTAGTGGAGTTTCCCCTTAGACTCCTACAATTACCAACACCCAACACCCATTGCGGCTTATGCAAAGGTTGACTCGCCTTTTCTCCCAATGCCCTAAGCTGCATCATTCCCATAACAGACTCGTCCTCTTCGTACTTCACCCACCCAATTACCAGACTAAACATAGCCTACGTTGAGTACCTTACAGCTGCATTGGCGCCTGAAGTCTTCCAGTTTAAACCTGTGAGGGGACGTGCCAACTGCCCCTCCCAATTCTCGCCTTTACTCTGCATGAGTGTCCCATGCCAGGTGTTGGATCCTCGCCGTGTGTGACGCATGCATGATGTCATCACTTAACCACCTTAGGGGCCCTCACGCCATATCCGGGGAAGCTATAACTATCCACCTTATTTTGCCTTGTATATAATAATAATAGCTAACTCTATTACATATATAAAATAACTAATGTAAAATATTTATAAATAATATATTACTTTTTTAAAACAAAAACCAGAGAAAATATTGTATTGAGCAAAAAAAAAGCTGTGTACAACCATGCATACAAAATAGAAACCGAGGTTTCAGGCAATTCTGAAGGAAAATTAAAACTATAATGCCTATGCCTATATAAGAGTTTTTAGAGTTCCTGAGATGCTTCCTGTAAAATTTCAGACCCATTGAAGGGTGATTTTTTACAAACTGTTTGTTAAGCAAAATGCAAAAATACATTTATTAAAAACTGTAGATTTTTCACAAGTTTCAGCCTCCGGTTTATAAGTTAAAAAATGTCTCAGTTTATTGCCGAACCCAGAAAAACAAAAGGCTGGAAATAATTATAAATTTCAGACTTAAAAGCACTGCTGTAACTTCAATCTTTTCAATGACAGGAAATAAATAAATGCACACCATTCAACACACAGTACTCGGAAATTTTTGGCCAATGGCCCTGGAAAAACCCACAAGGGGAAAACCAGTCAGAGAGAGAGAGATTTTTATTATTTCTTCTAGGAAAATTTCAGACAGTCATTTACAGTCAAAATACAACTTATCTCAACCCAGTAAAATGACCCAGCAAGCTGCCTTGATTTCTGTGCAAGCGCTGCCTCGGTTTCTGTGCACTTTCTTCTCGAAAAACGTGCCTGAAAAACACATCAAAGTCTGCCCTTGATTTCTGTGCCAGAACAGTAAAAAATGCTGCCCTCGATGTCTGTGCCAAAACAGTCACAAAAACCGTACTGCAATGAATGCAGCCGCACGGCCTCGAAATATGTGCCACAAAAACACAGTCCGCTGTCTCAGTAAACGTGCCTGTAATCTCCTTGAAATCCATGCCTGATTTTGCCTCTAATAATGTGCTCAGAATCCGTATTGTATGGATGGCCGTACGGTCTTCCTCAAAATCCATGCAAGCAATAAATTGCTGTCTCGATATTCATGCCCACAGAAAAATTCAGATGGGTGCCTCGAAACTCGTGCCTCCTTTCTCAGCTCTCTCTTCACTTCACCCTTCTCTCAAGAAATAATTCATTTTTGCCTTTTCCCTTGCTTTTGTCTAGACCCTAGGTAGGTGAGAGAGCATCTAATCCAATGGCTGAGATTAGATTAGATCTAGGGATGAGAATAAATGCTCCATTTAATTTCTCATAAAAATGAATTTCCCTCATTCACTTAAATTTATCAAACTTGACTTTAATCTCTAAAGTCACATTAAATGCTCCACTTAAGTCATTTAATCCAAGGGTCACTTTATTTCCCCTTTTAAGTGACTAAGGCTAAAGTCACCTAGGGGAACACTTTCTTAGGTACAAAAATCAACAAAAACATAGCTGATGCTTCTACTTTTTTTTGCCTTCGAGCCCCTGAGCAGGCTGCATGACCAAAGTTTCCTCCATTGGGTGGTCGCCTTGGTCTAGGGTGTCCTAGCAGTGATTGCATTGATTCATGTTGGCCAACTTCAAAACCTCCTCTTTGATGAAGTCCACAATGCCCATCAGCTCTCGCAGGTCGCGATCATTATCATCGATCCTGGACTCATGACAGCCAATTTGATTTGCTATGAAATTGACATCAGATACTACGTCTCTATTCTCCTGTACACCAACACCCACCATTTCGTAAACCCAGTGGAGGTGGAGCTTAATATCTTTTAGAGTGGATTTGATCTCATTAATGTATGAATTCCCTAGTTTATTCGTCATTGAGAACTGGGTTTTGCTGCAAGGAGCTTGCAAGAGAGCCGAGGGAGAATCTTGGGTCTGCTGGATTCCAATTTGAACCAAAATGCCTTGGCTTCCCTTGGCACCTTCACTAGCCAAGCCTTCAAACAAGTTTTGGAGCTGCTGTGCTTCGTCTGTTGACAGGCTACCTTTGCTTCTTTTCTCATCTTCGCTCACCAAACCATCAAGCTTCAGGCTACCTTTGCTTCTTTTCTCATCTTCGCTCACCAAACCGTCAAGCTTTGGACTGAAATGGGGGGGAACGACTCTGAAATCTGCCATGGTTCGTGCCGACGATCGACTCAATGCCTCGGGGAACTGTCGTGCAGGACGAGCTTTAAAGGTCTTCACGTGAAGAGAGATGCCACTTGTCCAAGGTGGTGGACGCATGTCGGTGGAGATCGAACGGTCATCATGGGGAGATGGGGAGATGGCATGCAAGAGGACCATTGGAGAAATGCCCCCCAACCTTATTATTAAAAAATCATGCCAACTATGGAACATGCTTTTGGTAGTGGATTTGGTCTTTGAGTGTGACCATTCCAAGTTTGTTCCTGATCCCCTTATTGGTGAGTTTGTTGGCGAACTTATTGTTGTCTTTGAGAATATGAAAATAGGTGGCCCGTGGGATATGGTTTAGACAACGGATTCATTCATAAATTCTTCTGCAGTTGGCGTAGCCATGATTGTAGTCCGATCTCATTTTCTGAATAACCTGCCTTGAGTGTCCGAAGACGATGAGTTTTGGAATATTAGCCTGCCCTGCCAATTCCAGGCCGGGAAGAAGCGAGAGCCGTTTTGCTTCATTGTTAGATCTTTGTTCGAGTCCCCAGGCATAAGAGTTCACTATATTTCCCCCCGGATCGAAGATAATCCCCCTTGCACCTGCCTCCCCTGTATAAATAATATATTACTTATAAGTTATAACTTTGTTAATTTAATATATTAATTAGTTTATGTAGGTATTACATATTATAAATTATAAGTATACACCTTATTTTGGCTGGTAATTAATAATAATAGTTAACTCTATTACATATATAAAACAATTAATGTAAAATATTTATAAACAATATATTACTTATAAGTTTGTTAATTTAATATATTAATTAGTTTATGTAAGTATTACATACATGCAATTTATATATACTTTTAATTTTTTTAATGTAAATTTTGTTTTTAAAAATTATAAAAAATATATTTTTTTATTGTTTGTAATTGCCTTTTCCAGTCCATACCCAGATCCTGGCTTTTCAAAGAACCATCCAGTATCTGTATTCGGATCTGAATCCCATCAACTTAGCATCTCTTGCCTCAAAATCAGTCAGAATTTGCACCTGGAATCGATTGTAAAGCATCTTGGGATCAATCACCCAGTTGTATGTGTAAAGAGGTGTAATAATGGACAATTCTTGATAAACCAACTGACATAGTTAATGGGTCATCCATCAGGCCTCCCCAGTTGAGTCTTCTTAATCTTTTTCCTTTTCCCTCTAGACGGAGTTAATTTTGCTCTCTCCTCTCAACTATGAGACTTGCCTCATGTAGGACTTGTAATATTAAACTGGTGTAGGCATATCTTACCTGGCACAGTCCATGAAAAATCATTGACAATTAAACAAATCATTCAAAAGGCCCATACTGGAGTTTGAAGTGGACTATGAAAACATTTGTAAGTGTATGGATGCTGGAAACATCCTGCTCTATTCAAAGGCTTGATCCTCTTACCCACTAATTTTGATTACTCCCTGTCACAGCTGAAGGCATTCCTGCTGGGTAGGCTTTAAATGAAACCCAACTGCTGGTAGGATTTAAGTCCCACAATCCTGGTTACTCTATGGGACTGTGCTTGAGAGAAGCAGCTCCTCATAGATCTGCTACTGAATACCTGGCCTATTAATCATATGTTGAAAAACTGGTTGATGTAGGAGACATGAAGTAAAGAAGGGTTCAGAGGAGTGGTCTCCAGGTTGCAAATTTTCCCTTTCTAATGCTTTACCATTCGGGTAACCTGATGCATTGCGTAAGGTAGGAAACACCCTAAAGGGTTTCTGTCCCAAGGGTCTACCTTCACCCACCTTCATCCATCATGTGAGTGAGATCTATCTAATTGAAAAAGAAGGAATATTGTGAGGGAAAACTCAACGTGCAAAATTGTTTTCAAGAATGCTGAATGAAATGTTTTTGGTCTTCATAATTAGTGATCTGGCCCACACAATTATCTTATTAAGCACAGGTATCTTAACCATCGTATATAGAAACTCTTTCACAATCATGTCAAAAGCTAAGTAACAGGACACTTCCAAATAGGGCCCATGTCCCGTATTCCACGTGTCAGACACGACACTTGCCCTAATACGTGTCCGACACCATAATTTTCATGTCCCAAATTCTGGACACTTTCCAACACGTGTCGGACACTTGCCAAGAACGTGTCCTGATTTCTGGACATGTGTCTTGTCAAAAAGGGTATAAAGGAGGAAGAGGATAGAGGAAAGAGCTATGACAGTAATGTTAATTTTGACATGGAGGAGCAGAAAGACGATTGACAATGGCTAGTACCATTGATGAGCTATTATATTCTTACTTGTGGCTATTTAGTATTTTCATTTTGTATCTAGTAGGACAGTAAATACTAGACTTAGTACTAAGTAGTATCTACTCTATTTTGTATTTGTCAGTGGCATTCTCTCAAAATACATTTTGATTTTTGTGGTTTATTGAGAAATATCAAATATGCAATTTATGGTTCAAAGTTCATGATTCATTGATGATTTTATTAGTGATTCATCATTGTCAAATTTCAATTGAATGATATTATGATTGATGTACATTGTATATATTTCTAGTTTTAAAAAAATGTAGATCTTTATGTATTTTTTTAATATATATATAATTTTTTAATATATATATAAAACGTGTCCCCCGTGTCCTATTTCTGGGGTCGTCGTGTCTCGTGTTGAATACTCGTATTTTCGTGTCCTCCGTGTCCCGTGTCCTCGTGTCATGTGACTTAGGTCAAAAGTTAGGCATTATATGCATTCATATAAAAAGTTATTCACATTCACAAGGTAAAGAGAAGAGTTTTGAGTTTAGGACCATAATCCCTTGTTATATGGTTAATGTTGTTTGTATATGATTAAATAGTTACAGTTTAGCAGCATGTTATGCTCTGCATGTTGTGTATTTATAGACATGTGGCATTGTTTTGATATCTTGTCTGCTGTTTATAACTATATGGTTTACTTGTGATGTTGTATGACATCAACGTGGATATCTTCATTCTACTTGATGTTCAGATATGTTTGTGCACGATCTTATACTTTTTATTGCTTCTTAATGTTGACTAGGATGTATGCTTGCATGATGCAGGGAAAATTCCCATCGCCCATTTCGATGTCTTGATTGCCAGTACAGGAGGGAGTTAGTTCGTGTTTATTTAACTAATGTTGAAGGCATTTGTAGACGCTTTGTGGAAGAAAAACGTGAAAAGCTTGGGAAGTTAATAGAGGACAATGGTAGATGGTCTAGGTACTGCATTTTGTTGGGCATTGTTTTTATTTATCCCTGGAACTGACTGATATTGGTGAATTATGAGGTTCATGTATTGTTGGAATTCAAGTAGGTGAACAAAGAAACCTGTCCAAACTTGTAGATTTCTATAAAGTAATGACTACATTATAGGCTTTTATTTTTACTGTGCATATCTATTTGTTCCATGGTTCAGACTAGTTCGAGATGTTATTGTCTTTTAAGAGATGCATGTCTGGAGATTTTGGCAGCTTTCATGCTTTTTGGTCAGCAATTGAGGAAAACGTGCGGCAACGCTTGTCAAGAGAGAAAACGGATGTGATCCTAAAAGCGATTGTAAAGCGCTTTTTCAATGAGAAGGAAGTTACTTCAACATTAGTTATGGATGCCCTCTACAGTGGTTGCAAAGCCCTCAATTACCGAAGCAGAAACAAGAAGGAAAAGAAAAACAGTGTAGAGGTGGACAGTACATTATTCCAAGTTGTTTGGGTAGAGAAAGATACATTTGTTCTGGCAGATGATGTGCTAACCTTGCTGGAAAAAGCTGCTACAGAACCTTTACCACCTTTTAAAGAGGACAAGGGCCCTCAGAATCGTACAAAGGTAAGGCAAATACGGTAATCAGACATTTTGCATAATAATCATCTCAAAATAAAATCAGGAAGTATTTGAATGCTAGCTTTGATGTTATATATCTGGCTATTTTTTGTGTAAATTGTCACTTCTAATGAATAAAACCTATGTCACATGGTTCAGTTTCGAATTTGAGTTCGACCTTAAAATTCGGTTCGAATTCTAAATGTTCTATAAGGTTCGGAATGAGGTTGGACATTAAATTTTTCTATATACATTTTTCAAAATATAAATATATGTAAATGATAAAATAAATAATAACATAATATCAGTGTTCCACGGAAACTCGCCCCCCAGGGTTGGGGGCTCGCCCCCCTCGCTCCCCACGCCCCGGGGGCTTGGGGCTCCTCCATAAACGTTTCCTCACGCCCCCAAAAAAGCGAAACTTCAGGAAACGTAGGAGGGGGCGCGCCTCCTAGCTCTGAACGACGCCCCACTTGTGGGGGGCGCCCACACGCCCCTCCTCGAAGACGGGGGGCTCCCACACGCCCCCCCACGATTTTGCATTTTTTTATTTTTTAAAATTCGAAATTAAAAAAATACCAAAAATAAAAACAAAAACAAAAAGCATAAATAAAAAACTAAACCCTAAATTACCTTCTTACCTTACTCGTGAGTCATTCATGAATCATTTCCTCATTTCCGCTGCCGTGTGAGTGAGGCTGCCGCGTGAGTGAATGGAGGCTGCCCTCGTTGACTACTGTAGCCTGTGAGTGAATGGGAGTTTGCAATTGCAGGAGTGGAGTTTGCAGAGGTTGAGCTCGTGGGTCGCAGCCTTGAAGGAGCTCGTGGGTCGCCGGCTTGAAGGAGCTCGTGGGTCGCAGCCTGAAGGAGCTCATGGGTCGCCGGCTTTTAATCGACTGTAAGCTACTTCATTTTAAATATTTGTCCAACTTTATTATAGTATTTACTATTTCTCCTTTCTCAGGCAGTTGATGGTTTCTGCGATAGAAAATG
>LPNX011017117.1:21660-33970 GCA_001517045.1 Pseudotsuga menziesii
CATGCTTGTAACATGCTTGTAGATTATCATTAAATTGCTAGTTTTAAAATTTTAATTTACATTGTTAGGATTTATGATATTTATTATCTAGCATTTATAATTTTTATTTTTTTTAATTTATATATATATTTTTTAATTTTTATGACCTCGATGCCCCCTCGCCCCCCTCGAATTTCCCTAGAATTTGGGGGTAGTCTCCACACGCCCCCACTGTGCATTTCCCCGCTCCCACGCTCCCGCGTCCTGGAAACTTGGGGGAACATTGCATAATATATTAAAAAATCAACATAAATAAACATATTTAAGTAAAAGTCATGATAAATAACTTAATTATAAACCAATGTCATTATTAAAATTTAAAAATAATGCCGCAATCAACTTGCTTTTTGCCCCAGATCTAAAATACGGACCCTCTTATCAATTTTATTATTTAACCATTGATTTTTCCTCTATGTTTCCGCATTAGAGCAGCAATACCAAATTACTCAAATTTAAAACATATTACATATTTCTTGTATATAACTAGCCGACTGGGATCGAGAGCAGTGGCGGTTTAAGAGTCACCGCAATTGGGTAGCAAGGTTCACGCGCCATGGATATTTTAACACTGAGTAAGATTGACGGCAGGGTGAGTAAGATTGACGGCTCGTGAGTAAGATTGACGGCAAGGTCAGGTTGGCAACGGGCAACGACAGGGTTCGTGGCGGTAAAGCTGGTGACAACAGCTGCAGGGTTTGCATCGATGAGGCTGGCGACGGGAAATGACAGGGTTCACATGTATACCACTCAAGACGGGCAACAATATGTTTGAAGTCAAATTAGCTCTACGAATTCCAATGAACCTAAATTTTTTGTAAAGGTTCGCCGAATTTCGAACCTCATGGTTAAAATTCGGCGAACCCTGTAACATAGAATAAAACCCAGGGGCTCTGCTCTTTATCATTCATTAAATGTGGTTAGGGTTCTAAACTTTAGCTGTAGAAGTTAGTGCTGAGTATGCTTTCTCTGTATATATCCATGAGAAATAATTGTGGGGGAAAATGATGCATTGCAACCATGGAATTGTCTCACGAGTCACGAGCTGTAGTCAATATGGATAATAAGGAAACATGTGTAGAATTTTGTCTCTCACTATCATGCTCGAAATGATGAGGGCTGGTATCCTAAATTTTTTTCAGTACCCTAGAGCTTTAAGCTTAATAATAATCTAGACTTTTGTCCCGACTCCTCATAGTCACTAGTAAAGTCATATAATGTAATTTTGTCTTAGTACATGGCCTTGGTATTAATTTAAACTAATATTTCTTGTATGCTTTCTTTTGTCGTCGTCATACAGGCCTTGTTATTTTGTTAGAATTATCAGTCCTACTAACATCCTTAAGTATTTAGTCAGTGAGAATTGTTTTCATCAATAAATTTCAGATGCAATACTATAGTTTACTGTTATCAGAAATCCTCACCTCCTGCGGACAGGAGCTTGTTCCCTAGTTTGAATGGTTCAGATCTAGAACAAAACACAAACACAAAATGCTAGACTCTCCTTAGATCTGGGTCATCACTAGAATATGATGCCATAATATTTTTCTCAAAGGTTGTCCTCCCTGTCCTTGAAGCTTAATGCAGAAGAACCTGTAAAAGATGGAAGACAACAAAGGAAACATGACAGCATACAATATAATCAACTAGATCTATGCTTGTGACCAAGGAATCAAGCAATACATACATATGAAATAGTAAATATGGGAAAGAAAAGACATTCTTTATTAATAAATGATTGGAGAGACTACAACCTTGATGCCTCGGTGTTGAGAATTCCTTCCAATGGATCCTTGCCTCTAACTTCACCTTGCCTCCAAAGATTCAAGAATGATTTTGACAGATTTTGCGTATGCAACACAATTCTTCCTCCTTTTGCTATGGGGCGTGAGCCAGTATTTAAAGGCATGGAAGGATGGGTATGGTTGAGTATCTCATGGGTGAGGTGGAGATTAGATCCTAAAAGGGACGATCTTGAGCTCCAGCTGGTCCTAAACCAAGGGGTCTTTCAATGTTTAATTTAACGAGTCCAATGAAAGAAAAATCGGTGTAGTTCATGTTTAGAGAGTCTGAACAAACTAAAGAAGACTTCGAAGGGTCCTTTTTCGTATGATTTAGTTCCCAAGGCCCGAAAAAGTATAAAATAATACCTAGGAGAACTCTTCCAGTCATGATTGGATGGAGTGTACCTTTTTCGTAAGTAGTGCCCCCTGGTCCGAAAAAGGGGTAAACTATCACTAGGAAGACGACTCTTCAAGTCCTTTTACGAGCGTGAATAAGACAAGTTCACTCGACAACCTTTTCACATTTTAAGAGTCTAAAAAGAGCTTAAAGAGAACTCTAATAGGGTTCTTTTTTCATAATCCAATTTTAACGAGTTTGAAAAACAGTAAAAGCACACTCGATACCTCTTCACTAAGTTTTTAACGAGCACGCCGAAGGTATAAAAGGCGCTCGGAATTTTTTTCATGTTTGAATCCAGAGCACGAAAAAGCGATAAAGTAAGCTCAAACCAGTTTTCATGTTTTAACCAGAGCACGAAAAATGAAAAGTAAGCTCAAAACCATCTTACTGTTTTTAAGGAGCTCGAAGATCAGTTGAAAGAATGCTCATGGTATATGATTCATTTTTTAACGAGCTTGACACATAAAAAGAACTATGCTCAAAGGATCGTTTCATGGTTTAACGAGCTTGAAACTAAAATAAAGTATGTTCAAAATGACTTGTTTCATTTTTACACAAGCTTGAAACAAAAAATAACTATGCTTGAAACATGGTTTCATTTTTATGCAAGCTTGAAACCAAAAGGTAAACTATGCTTGAGGAAACCTACTTCATTTTTTAACGAGCTTGAAATAGAAAATGAACTATGCTCTACAACCTGTTTCATTTTTTAACGAGCTTGACACAGAATAAGAACTATGCTCTTAGGCATCTGTTTCATTTTTTAACGAGCTTGACATAGAAAAAGAACTATGCTCGCAAACCTGTTTCATTTTTTAACGAGCTCGACACAAAAAAGAACTATGCTCGCAAACCTGCTCCTACCCAACATGGTAGGTTTCCCCCTATACATAAAAAGCTAGTGACTTAACTTCAGTATGATGTCCAGAGGCTAGAGCCATGCCTTCCATTTCACCTATGATGGGAAAAAGCTAACTAGAAGGGGAAGGAACCACAAGAACATGCAGCACATTCAGGGTAGTCTGATGACTAGGAGTAATGTGATGGTCAGGTGTAACAAAGGAAAGCTGATCAATGGTCACAATCTTTCCATCATGGGGAAAATGCATCACTCTAAAAAGTGTGGACACTACAGCTTTCATGGCGTAAACATAATCACATCCAAGGAGCATATTGAAATCTAAAGGACCTTGGACAACCATAACATCAATACATACAGTTTTCCCTCCTAATGTAATAGGCAAATGAGGAAGGATCCCTAAAGGTGTAGTAGGTCTTCAATTAAAAGCCAGTCTCTGATCGGTGGCTGGCACAAGCTGAGGTGAACCTAAAGCTTGCGAAACAGTTGAGGATAGAATACTAACAGAAGCCCCTTCGTCAACAATAGTGCGAAGCATTCGCCTAGCAATAACATTCACAACTATCTAGAAAGGAACACTCGAATGAATACGAGACTCTATTAGGTTACTCCAGTCAAAGGAAATAACCTCAGTACTTGGGAGAGGGTTCTGTCGAAAGAGACAAAATTTCCTCTTGTCGAGAACAATTAGAACGAAGCATAAAAACTTCAGCAGGTTTCAGTTCATTCTCTACTGGAAGAGAAGAACAAGACGGAGATTTGGTCAAAGCGACTACTTCAGTCTTAACACTCTCTGATGAAAGAGTGGGATCGGGTGGAGATGACGTCGATTCGACCACTTCAACTTCACTCTTCAAAGGAAGAATGGGATCAACCACGGATGAATCCGAATTGACCACTTGGAATTCACTCTTGGAAGGAAGAGTGGGATTGGTCGTGGATGAAACCGAAGCAACCACTTTAACTTCACTCTTCAAAGGAAGAGTGGGATCAACTACGGATGAAACCGAATTGACCACTTCAACTTCACTCTTCAATGGAAGAGTGGGATCGACCGAGGTTAGAACTGGATCGACCACTTTATCAACCAATGGGATGTCAAGTGACAACTTACGATAATCGGTTGGAAGCCGTTGATGAGGATCAGTAATATCTTCCAACCACTTAGAAGCTTCATCCATGGAAGGACAAAGGTAAGCAAAGTGCATGTCCTTACATAGCAAGCAAGGATTTTTGACTTTACCCTTCTGACTCTTAAGCACAGAGTCACTGGTTGAGGGGGGATCATCACTATGATGACCAGAGGCTAATGACATCTCTTTCCGGGAAACCTTAGACCACTCCTCTAAAATTAGGTTCAGACCATGACAATCTTTTAGAAGGTGATCACCTTGCAAAGCATACAAGGGAATTTGGGCTTACGCGGTCTTTGGGTGCGCAGATCAACACTCTCCGCACTTGGAGGAGTAATTGGTTGAGACTTGGTTTTTTGTTTGTTTTCCTTCTTCTTAATCTTCCTTTTCTCCTTCTTATCCACCCGACTATTAGTACTACAACTTTCAACAAGCGAAGAGGGAGAAATGGGAGAAGACACATCTAGTGAAGAAGGAGAGGGATCAACATGAGGTTGATGCTCTTGCGATGAAGGATTAGGATCCGAAGCAGTCGGTGTACATGGGATAACTGGACTGGAGAATAACCAAACGTGTAATCCAATAGTCAATCCAGGAAGGCTTAACGTAGCCATGAAAGGAGGACCAACATCCCCATATTGAGGGAACACAAAAGACATGCTTGGTAAAGGAGTCTCTTGGTTGGTAGTCCTGGAAGGCGAAGCCATAACTATATAACAAAACTATCTTTCTCTTCTAAAAAATCCTAACTGTACCGACAACAAGCACTACTCAAACTAAAGAAGCAAGCAAAATATGTGAGAGGAGTGGATCAAAGGTCTGGAACCTCACGGGATTATCAAGGCTTCACAACTAGTGTGATGCCAAGATGGACAAAGGGTTAACTCGGATGGTCTCAGGATTCCTAAAAGTGTCTCCTGATATGCGCAAGGTACGTGGGAGCTCAAATCGGTAGTAGTGCTGTCTAATGCACAACCGTTCACAAGGGGATTTTCGATATACAATCGAGTACGTGAAGTACCTTTCTATATACCTCAAGGGTACATGAAAGGCCGTTCGATATACCGACGGTACGTGGAAGAACCGCACGAGTCCCGGGTTGCAGTGCAGACAAATAAAGACAGCTCCTACACTTTACGACGCCCGAACACTTCACTAACTTATCACTCAAATTTCTATACAATTTTAGGCCTATAAGTTCCGTTAATTTTATCTTGAGTGGTTAGGTGAATGCATGAGATTTTGATAGAAATGTAAAGCCATGCAAGTATGAAATGCAGATATTTTCACTTTACTTTTCAAGACATGCCTACTTATGGGAGGGAGAGGTATTTTCTTTTCAATTTTCATTTTTTGAAACCAAAACTTTTCCCAAACGACTACACTAGTGACTAAACCAAACTTTTTCAAGAAAGAGAACAAGCAACAAACTTCGAATTGATTTTGAAAGCAAGCAAATAGGGTAAGATCTCTTTTCTAAGAAGAAAGACAACACACACTCAAAGGCATAAACAACACTTTTTCAATTTTTGCTTTTAAAACGAGAAAGATCTAACTTAAAACTACTACTATTTTTTCTTTTGATGAAATCGGAATATAAAGAAGGAGAAGAAAAAATGGAGATCTGAAAGCTGATGAGGCTAATCAGAGGTCCAAAAGTTCATTCTCAAGCAAAAATATCAACAAGTCTCAACAAGAAATTTTCTTTTTTTTAAAGCTAAAAGAAGTCCTTCACTAACTTTTAATGAAAAATGAAAAAAACAACTAATCAAGTAAGTCTTTCTTTTCAGATCTATTTAGTAACAAGACTGAGATCTAAATTGATGCTAAGTTCTCAAGCAGCACTCCTTTCCAGTATTATGGAATCATATTCTAGTGATGAACCAGATCTAGGAGAGTCTAGCATTCCGTGTTTGTGTTTTGTTCTAGATCTGAACCATTCAGACTAGGGAACCAACTCCTGTCCGCAGGAGGTGAGGATTTTCGATAACAAAATTGGCGACTCCTCTAGAGGTAAGCTTCGAGAATTCTCTCGAAGCTTCCTTTTTTACCTTGAAAACTCGAGCACTGCTCCTCCAATGAAGCAAACAGGCGGTGCTAAGGGGGCAACGCTTCTTGCAGTAAAGGCAGGAGCGGTGGCACCACTCTTTGCTCATGTATTAGGAGCGGTGCTGACTTGGGTAACGCTTTTTGCCAATGGGAGAGGAGCGTTACCAGCTCAAAACAGGGAAAAATTGCAAGGGGTTAATTTCTTCCTTCATTTCTCCAGGGAAAAATTTGAGGGATTGGAGCAGACAAGGGGATACCTATCTCATAACATGAGGGTGACGAGATTTTGGTATAACATTTAGTTAAGAGTCAGTTGGAGGAGAATTTATAAAATTGGTCATAATATCTGTCATGGTAGCCACAGTCTGTACTGGTGCCATTTTTCTTCATGTAAAATCAAGATTCTTTCTTTGATAATCGATGTTTTTGTTTGTAATATCTAGCTTCAGAGTCCCACGCTGTAGCATTTATAATAAAGCAAGTCTCAGTTTTTTATTGTTCATGTTTCCTGTGTATACTTGTTCCAATCTCTCTATTTCATGCTGCTCATAATCCTTATCAGAAAATTGTTAGTGGTCTTTCTCATGATACTTTGAATACTTTTCCTTTACCTTATTCTGTTCCTTCTATGTATGTAGATTAGAATTTGAACAATAATTTTTTCCAGATCTTCTGCCTTCAGTATTTAGCCAGTATCATTATCTATTGTGTTATGGAACATTTCTTGGCCTTCTGTTTTCATATTCATGGATGTATATTGTGCTTTAACTTCAAAGTCTCCTGATCCAAAATTTCATCTGTCAAAGGTACAGCCTTTAGTATTTACTATTTATCATTTGACCTTTAGTGCATCTTCATTTTGCTGCCACAATTGTATTTCCTTCAGTTTTACTGATAGTGTCTTTAGTGCTAATCTAAATTATCTTTTAATTTTCCATTTCTTGTTTTTTTCCTGAGGAACCTGATTTCTAAATTGTCTTCTTTGAGTGATTTGCTGCCCACGTTTGTCTTTCACTTCTTCTGCCAACTTGTCTCACGTTTGACAAAGAAGTTATGGAGCCAGGTTATGTTAAGCTTAAATGCTGCTTTTTATAATCCCTTTATAAACAATCTGAATTGTAAATTCCCTTATGCATGGCCCATTTAAAACCTGTTGAAACCTGCCTCAAGCTATGTACCATGTTATAAACTCTTATTTCATTAGCAAACATGGTACCTCTGTGGAGCTTATTGTTACAATCGAATGCTGAAAATACATCCTACAGTGCTTCCATCAGTGAGTTCTTAGATTGCAGTTGTGCATAACACGTGTGATTCTGTTAAGTATGTGATTTCCCATTATAAAGGTAAACATTTTAATAAACTATAAAAGATCACATTGAGAATGTAATATTGCTGTTCAGATGACTCTATTCATATCAAACGTGTTAAAGCTATTTTATTCATTTGTGAAATGCACTTTGTCATTAGTATGCCTAATGTTTAGATAGTCTTCTGTACTTGCGATATATCATAGACTATGGCATCAAAATGAACCCAGTGTGTCACTATTAAGACATGTTACCTGACTATTAGGAAAATGGCTCTAGTTCACGTTCTCTTACTTTGTAACAAAGCATTTCCTACGTAAGATATGCCACATATGTTGAAGGGAAACTATTTCAGCTTGTGTAATACCTTGGTTTTGGCCTGTAGAATGTATTGGATCAGGCTGTAAAAATTGTAAATGTATGGTTATAAATGTGGGAGCTGAGCCATGTGAGTTTAAATAAATGTCCCATCTGTAGATGATGTAAATATGTTTGTAACTTTGTATGGATTTCTAGTGCTGAGCTGAAGGTCAACGCCCGACTAGTGAATGGCTAGGAATTTAGATGCAGTAAATATAATTAAATGGAATATATGGTAAGCTTGGCATGGTGAACTCAAGCTATGCAAATATTAATGCTGGAATATAATATATGATGGTCCAAGGTGGCTGCAGAGAGCACGAGAGGGGCTATGATTTTACAAAAGGGAAAGATGAAATGGGCCCTATGGGAAAGTAATCCTCTATTGCCAATTGTCACCCTAAGATCTCATATTTTTTCCATTATGTGCCGTAAATAAAGCCATCCAACTCCTTTGACTGATGAATCCAATCATTGAATGCATGTAGTGGTTGGTGGGAAGTCTGCTCATGTAGTTAATAGGAGCATAGGCTGAGCATAATCATTATGGGGAAGCATAAGATTACTTCATTCTCTTGTCAGAGATAACGTTGGCCATCATTCACACAGCTCTCTCATTGTCATTTATTCTATCACATTCTCTATTCACTTTCTACATTTCTCACGCTGCATTCTCCCTTGCTAACCATGAACCAATGTGGAAATCAACCAAAGGCTTATATGTATCTATGAGACGTGGGAACTGAGAAAGTCCCTGGTGACCTTGTAGAGTTTGAACAAGAATCCATCTAATCCATACTACAACTGTCTTTTGTCGGCCATTTTTGACAAGGAAACAAACAAACTCTTCCAAAGTTAACGGTTGATTGCACAATCTTGTTTGTGCATTCAAGAGGTTTTGTGGGACCATAGGAATATATGTTTTCATGGCCACCTTTCATTCCTTAGTTAGATCTTGAAATTAAAATAAAATTCTAGTGTGAAACAAACTCTTTTTCATATCCTCTTGCTAAGATCGCCTACCCTTGACTATTACTTTGGAAATTTTCTCCATAGCTTCTTTCGAGGTCAATCACCTAAATAAATTATTTGAAGGCCTAAACACTGTCTTCAATGAATGGTGTTTGGTTCTTAGGTCCTTTTTTGTGCTTCAAATTTCAACTCAGGTGGTGCATGAACTTTGCTGCCTTAGGTTGTAATTCTTCGTTAAAAGGATTGTTTTGAAGGCATTGGCTTACAAACTCCAAGCTTCCCTTGACTTTTTTTATTTTGCTTCTTCCTGATGGAGTCGATTTGTCTTCTGTAGCATCTGAGGAAAGTAGTGGTTCGAGCCATGGTGTCTTGCCCTTGGTATGGGTAAAAGATTCCAAACACTTATGATGCAATCAAGGCATTTAATGTCTTTTCAGTTGCGACACACTCATTATATAGTGTGATCTTGTCATACATATCTTAGATGGAAAATTGAACTGGCTGATGATAAGAAAGAGTAGCTTCCACTAACGCTTCACTGGTTGGGACGTTGCTTAGTCGAAAAAAGAATGTGCTCTACTCGAAGAGCACAATTCAATCAAGATGCTTAAGGGCCTTCTCATTGCCCTTCTGGAAATTAGGCAAAGTGAACCAAAGCTTTGACGAGTCATTTCTTCTGAGATTATTGAGGTCATACAACCCAAGCCACAATTTGAGAGTGATCTTCTTTTTCTTGGTTGGGAAGCGTTACATGTACCAATACTTATATACACCAATGCTGGCAAGGCTTGATATATGACTGTCCAAAATGAAGAAAGTCCAAACCAATCGCTATCAGGGATTGACAACTTATTCTGAAACAAAAGCAACCAACTATGAGGAAACAAGTCACAACCCAACCTTTACCATATTGATGATTTGAAATAAAGTTGGCTGCATTCGACCAAATATTGTTCAACATAACTTGTCTTCTTCTAAATAGAAGATATCTAAATTTGGAAACACATTTTATCTTTCGACTATTATTTTGCAGCAAGGGTTAGAAAGATCCATATTATTCCATGACGTTACCTTCATTAAGATTGGGTGGTGATCATCTCAACATGTCATCCTTTGAAGTTTGAACCTTCTAGCAATGCTTCAAGGGCTCCAAAAAGAATTTGAGATCAATGGGCCCATTAGGAGGTGGGAAAAATAGTCATGTGTGGTTGTGAAGGACAGGCCTACCAATATCCACGCACAGATTATTGCCTCTTCCCGATTTCTCTATCTCTCTCTTTCATTTGTTAAACAAATGTTACATGATATATAAGCTGCTCCATCCCAGAGATCAGTTAACCTCACAGATGTTTTAATAAAATCTGTCGATCAATCTATTTATCTCATCAACAGCCTTATCAATTTTTCTGGAGAACTTACCAGCAATCTTTAAGTGACCTTAGGATTGCAATACTTCTTATCTGCAGTTAAAATTTTGAGCGTTCCTTTTTAAAAGAGGTTTGATGTCAGTCATAACCTCTGCTTCCATGCTTTAGCTTCAGATTCAGCTCAGATGAGACTTAGGAGGCTAGAGTTCTGTCTCTGTCCTCCTTTGCGTCATCAATTTAGTTGACTGATAGCCATTTTTAGTTGCACTATTTCTTTTGTTCTTTTCTGCATTATCAAAGCTTTAGAATTGGATAATATAGTTTATAGTACTGAATGCAATCTCACATATTTTCAAAATATCAACATGTTTGTCTTGTTTTTCTGCAGGATTGTTCAGGTGATGATTTTGCAAAAGATAGTGTTGAAAGGGATGAAAGGCGGCTGACAGAGTTAGGAAAGAGAACGATTGAGATTTTTGTTCTGGCTCACCTTTTCAGGTAATTAATAATGTGTTAAATCATAGCTCTTGATGTACTTAATTCAGTAAGAGTTGTGCTAGCCTTGTAAAGCATTCCTTTAATAGAATAAGCTTAATAAATAATAATAGTATTATTCATTCTCTACTTTTGAATGTGTAATATCCCAAATACTGATATTCTCTAATGTTCTATTGCAGTGCTGACTCACACACTCAATCTTATACAAAGATACGAAATAACTGTGCATGAAAACTTGGCATGCAAAAATGCCCTAAAATGTAGCTGAATTAGAGCTAGGGTTTAACACTTACCACTGATATCTCGACTGATAATGATTCCAGAGATAGCTGCATGCATAAAGATCCGGATAGGTGGGCTAGTAGTGCTTCTTTCCTCCGGTGTTACCGCCCCGCTGTACCGTAAGCACCCTCCAAACTGAAGGTGACGTTTTTGTAGGAGGAGAGGTCAGATACCCTCGAAACTTTGCAGAGCTGATGGTCTTCCCCTCCTGAAGAGAATGGTTAGAGCATGCGGAAGATTTGGCCTCTCTAAATGCCCTAGCGAATTGAACTGGCAGTTTGGTGCTCACGCCCGCAAATCCCTCTGATCTGCTGATAGCTCCTCAGAATGAGCAAATGGAGAACTGGGACCCACACAATGCAATGGAATGACCCTGCTGAAGAAGAAGAAGCTGACATGCGGGAGATAAACTAGAAATCAGAGACCCAGTGAATACTTTGGGGTATCCAGCTAAATCCCCAGCTGCAAAACGTGAACCTGCAAATCAGTAATCCTTCTGAGTGTGCTGGATTTTGAACACTAATGTATATGGTGAATGCCGTTGATAAACCTGGATGGTCTATCCCGAAGAGACTAGGGCAGATATCTCATTGTCGAACCCTCGGTAGCTGAAGACGTCGTCTTCAACCCCAACTGCCGCGGCTGCACATGGTGCTGCTGCTCAAATCTCCAAAATCAATCAACAATAATCATAGATATCTCCTTTAGTCCCATAACCCTTCAAAATAGATCCTTATGCACTTTTAGGGTTTGCATGTCACTTTTAGGGTTTATGCTCACTTTTGCATGCATGCAATTCTAATTTCAAGTTGACTTTAATACTGAAGAAATAAGGCAGGCCTGCATGCTCTGCATGCTTTATGATAATAACTCTGATGGCCCTCTTTACTATACTGATGATGCTCCCGATATTAAAGGTCCTCGGTCAATTCCCTATTTATAAAAAACAGAACATTACAGAATGTTCATAATACTTGCATGGCATTGTTGGTGCATTTATTAGATTGTGCACTTTGTATTTCAAGGGCTCATATAAATTATAATGCTATAACTTTACAGAATTTATAAACCATTGGTGCAAGTAACGGGAACACAGGCTGAGCTTGAATGCACTTTAATGATATTTGTCTTGCACACGGCCCACTACAGATTGGCTACTTATTGGCGTGGGCTAGCTATGGAGCAAACCTCCCTCCATCGGACGGAGGAGGAGCAAAGTCAACGTTGACTTTGCTCCTCCTCCGTCCGATGGAGGGAGGT
>LPNX011017117.1:34007-133988 GCA_001517045.1 Pseudotsuga menziesii
TACTTATTAGAAACAGTGTTACATGGGGACATGCTTGCCTAGGTGGGTTGACTTTGCTCCTCCTCCGTCCGATGGAGGGAGGTTTGCTCCATAGCTAGCTTATTCCGATACTTATTAGAAACAGTGTTACATGGGGACATGCTTGCCTAGGTGGGGGGTGCTGCCCCACACTTCACACGTTTCCTGGATGGGGAAACTCAGTATGGGACGTGTCCCCATGTCCCTGTTTACTAAATTTTAAACCTGGAAGTGGAGGTTACTGCAAGTAATGGTAACACACGCTGAACTTTGAATGCACTTGAATGATATGATATTTGTTTTGGTTAATAATTATTAATTATAACCAGTTTTACATGTGGATGTGCTCTAGTTGGGAATTGCATCCCTTATTTTTTCCATGTTTCAGGGATGGGTAAACTCAGTGTGGGATGTTTTCCTGCATCTCTGCTCTGGGGAACCTCAGGGAGATGTAGGATGGGATAGTTCCCAAGAAACAAGGTGCATTTTCCTTTTGCGGGGGATGCTGGGGTGCTTTCCTGAAAAGGGGAATACCAGGACACCCCCTACTATTTTTCTGAATGGCCTCCAAAATATTAAACTTTAAAAAACACACAAAATGTGATTGTTACAACTTACATGCCAGCATGAATATTTATTTCATGCTTTCATTGTTCATGTTTGTGACTTGTCATTGCTTATCGATTTTCATATATTTAAATCTTCCTATTGTAGGATTTAAGATGATGTCCCCTATGCCAGGGATTATAGTGTGTTCCATGACGTTTCCTAGAATTTGGGGGGTGTCCCCACACCTTCCTCTTATGCGTTTTCCCATTCTGACAACTCCCCATACCAGAAACTTGGTGGATCATTGATTTGAACTCCTAAGGATTCATAGATGTTTGGAGGTTAAATAAATTTCAGTTGTAGGGAAAATCCTTAGGTTCTGTAATTGGCTCATATTATGTTTTGATTTCTCAAATTAGTAATCTGAAATTTGAATAGATTTCTTACATTGAGATTCAGATGTATGTTAAAGGTTTGATAACAGAATCTCAAGTAAGTCAACTGGCTTGAAGTGCATGAATGTTCCACTACCTTGGAATTGTAGGCTCTAGCTTTCTGTCTATGGTATTGATTGGCAAAATATTGGAGCAATTGCTTTTGGTTCAATCTATTAGCAGTGGTTTTCTTTATGCCAGAAATACTAAAGCCTCAAGTCCACACCATTCGGCTTTTTACTGCTATGGGGTTTTTGTAAAGTATAATGTCCTGAGTCTTGCATGCTTCTAGGCTATAATGAGTCTGGCATGCTTCTAGGCTATAATGCTGGGCTGAAGGTGTCATTGTGACAAGAGGCCAACATTAGTACAAATATCTTCTATTTTGGAGTCCGAAGTCTGTCAGGTTGTCTAGCGATTGTGGAGTACATAGAAATTAGTACATCATGGTCTATGGAAATTAGTCAGTTATTATATGGTTGTGTGAAGAAGGGGACTTTGCCAGGGGATTGATTGGCAACTGTTTGAGTTTACTATTACTCATAGTCATAAATTTTACAGTAGGGTTTATTGGTTTGCCATACTGTCTACTGATTTCCTGCCAGAGGAGAGTAATGAAACATAGAATAAATATTGATCAAGGTGTTGAAAAGCTACCTAGGAAGTGTTTGTCCACCTAGCATTGCTTTCGGGTGGACAAGGACACTTTAAATGGTGACCCCTAGTCAAATGAAATTAATGAAGTGAGATGTACTTTATATTTTTAAAGTGACTTCATTAAAAAGTAAATATCATGGTTATCCTAAGTTCATATTTAATAAAAAGTTGAGTGAGTGATTAATTAAAAGGGGGTGCTCATACTTTATTAAATGACATGAGGTGCACTAAATGTCATTTATTAATTATTTAATTGAGCATTTAATGAGAGCTCTTCATCTAATCTAATCTTGACCATTAGATTGAAAGAGGAAGTTGCCATGATAAAAAAGGGCTGGGGCAAGGCATTCCATCATTCATTGTGATCATTTCCAAGAGAGATTTTTGGAGTGAAGAAAGCAAGAGAAAATCTGGGCAAGAAAAGACAAACCCTTGGTCAAAAATCGAGGAAGTGTTTGCGGGCACGTTTCCCAAGACACAGACAAATTTGCAGGGATTAATTACTGGAGTAATTCCGTACAGCAGGAGGCCGTACTGTACCAGGCCGTACAGCAACACGAGTTTTGTAAAAATCTGGGCACGATTTTCAAGAAAATCTGTCCAACATTTATTGTTGTTTTTGCAGACCGTAGGGGCTCGAATTTCGAGAAAGGAGCAGCAAGTACAGTGCACAGAAATCGAGAAAAATCAGAACGTACAGCTCACATGTGTGGGCCGTACAACATGTGTTTTTCAAGGTGCTGTTTTTCTGGGTTTTCAGCAGTCCGTATAGCAAGTGTTTGGCATGCATTTTGAGATGAAATGCTGAGATAAGTACTGCTGTGTATTTTTGTAAATTTTGCCTGAAGAATAAATTCTCTCTCTCGGAAATAGGTTTTCCCTTGGGGGTTTTATCTTGGACCATTGGTCAAAAACATCAGTGTTATTTTCATGTGTGTTTGGCTGTTTTTAACTGAAAGAGAAAATTTATGAATTGTTTAATTTCGAAAAAGAATTCTATGTGTTTCTGTTTAATCAATTTTTATTGAAAATTTGTGCATAAAAGGGTTTGGGCATTAAACTATGTAGAGAAGCTAACAAGCTTGAAACCAGGTTGGGATTCTCAAAAACATTCATCGTATTAGAGCAGTGTTAAAATTTCAGAATTTGAACATTCAGAAGAACCAGGGTTTGTGGAAAAATATTCTTGAACATGTTGCTTGAGATTTACAGGTTGTAGCCATGGTGTTTGGGCTTAGAGTTGAAGAAATATTGGATGGGGCTACAAATTTTAGCCCAAGGAAGGCTAGAATCAGTTTGATACTTGAAGAAAATGAGTTACGGGACATTGTTCACAGTACAACTGACAATCTTGTAGTACCTGCCGAAGCAGTTGATAAGGCTGCTTTCATGAAGAAAGATGTGAAGGAAAGAAGGATTATACTTGATGCCATGAAGGATCATATCATCCCTCACATATTAGCAAAAACACATGCTTTTTAGATGTGGACTTCTTTGACAAATCTTTACCAAAGTTCAAATGAAAACAAGAAGATGGTGTTAAGGGAGAAGTTGAAGAATGTGCACATGAGCAAAGGGTAAGGCATGGCTTCCTATCTTACCAAGATTACACAGGTAAGAGATGAACTTGTAGATGTAGTAGAGGTTATAGAGAATGCTGAGATGGTGCGTATAGCCTTAAATGGCGTGACTCAACAGTGGAGTGTGTTTGTGTGGACTATCATTAGTAGAGAGAACATGCCCACATGGGATCGATTGTGTGATGATCTCACACAGGAGGAGACACGTAGGGGATATTTACAGGGCAGTTCGTCAAGGATCACCTCATACCACAGGTGTCCTCCCTAAAGACACCTAAAGAGATGTTTGATGCTTTGACCAAGCTATTTGAAGGGAAGAACATAAATCAGAATATGACTTTGAGAAATCCACTGAAGAATGTGAAGATCCAGAATGCAGAGACCATACAGTCATACTTTCCAAGGGTCTCCCAGATCAAAGAACAACTAGAAGCATTAGATGAAGAAGTGGAGAATGTAAAAATTGTGATGACCACCTTGAATGGTCACCCTAGGTCATGGGACTCCTTCATTCAAGGGATTTGTGTTAGAAGAAAGCTAGTTACCTTCAGTAGATTGTGGGAGGAATGCTCACAAGAAGAGGCTCGAATAGTAGCCCGAGAATAAAAGATGGGAAGTGAATATCAAGCTCTCATAGTACACTCCAAGAAGATCAGAAAGGACTATCATCATCCCAAAGGTAAGCATCCTCGCCACAAAGATAACCCTAGAAGATCTAACAGAGATATATCTAAATACAGATGCTTTACATGTGATGAGAGAGGACACTTTGCCAGAGATTGTCCCAAGAATAAGAGTGGCTCTCACAAAAAGAAGGACAACAAAATAAAACATCATGCTCACATTGCAGAGGATGATGAACCTCCCAGAAAGAGAGTCAAACAAGAAAGTGATGATTCTTCAAGTGATGAAGAATATGTTTTGATTTCTGCCCTCACAAGAACTGTTACACATAAAAGCAATAATTGGCTAATAGACAGTGGGGCTTCCAAGCACATGACAGGATTCAAGGAATCTTTTGTGAGGCTATCTGAACATGAGTCACCCCACAAGGTGAAACTTGGGGATGACTACCAGTATCCAATAAACGGTGGTGGTGAATCCTCCTATAAGCTAGACTCTGGAAAGTCTATGAAGATGAAGGATGTCTTGTTTGTACCAAGACTAAAGAAGAATTTTCTCTCCATATCTCCATTGGATGCAAAAGGCATGAGGGTTGCATTTGTAGATGGCCAAGTTCTCATGTGGCCAAAGGGAAAGACTATAGATGATGCAGTAGTAATTGGAGAGCAAGAGGGAGGCTTATACAAGCTAAAGGGCAAACCAGAACAAGTCTTGGTCCATGACTCAGTAGAGCCAAATGAACTTTAGTATAGAAGGTTTGCACATGTGCACTATAGGGCACTACCACTTGCAAGCAAAGCTGTTGAAGGTCTTCCAGAAATACAGGAAAAACATGAAGGTGTTTGCAAAGGATGTGCGAAAGGAAAGAACACAAAGAAGACATTTCCAAGTAGTGAGAACAAGGCAAGAGGAATCATGGAAATCATCCACTCTGATGTATGCGGTCCAATGTCATCCAGTTCATTAAGTGGGTATGTATACTATGTGTCTTTCATTGATGATTTTTCTAGGAAGACATGGATATATTTCTTGAAAAACAAAGATGAAGTATTCAACAAGTTCAAAGAATTCAAAGCCTTGATCGAAAACCACATAGAAAAGAAAATCAAGACCTTTCGATCAGACAATGGTGGAGAATTCACATCAAATGAATTCAACGAATTATGCAGAGATTCAGGGATTAAGAGGTAGTTGACCATTCCATATAATCCACAACAGAATGTGGTTGCAGAAAGAAAGAATAGAACGATTATGGAAGCTGCAAGGGCAATGCTTCATGATCAAGATCTCCCCATGCATCTATGGGCAGAAGCTGCTAGAACAACTGTGTATGTACAAAATCATACTCCTCATAGAGTACTTGAGAACAAGACATCTGAAGAAGTCTTCTCCGACAAGAAACCAGAAGTCAGTCATCTCAGAATATTTGCCTGTCCAGTGTACATACACATTCCAAAAGAAAAGAGGACAAAGTTAGATCCTTCAGGAAATAAGGGTATATTTGTGGGATATAGTGAAAGCTTGAAAGCTTACAGAATATATTTCCCAGGGTTCAAGAAGATCGAAATCAGCAGGGATGTAACATTTTGACGAAGACTCAGCTTACAAAAAATCCAGAAAGAAACTTGTTAAAGATCTTGAAGAAATAGAAACACCCAGGATCCAAGATACAACCATGAATGATGCAACTCCAGAGGAAGATCAAGAAATAACAGAACCCTAGGAACCTGTAGATCCACCCCAAGAGAAGAATCCTCACAAGAGGAAACCTGCATGGCTACGAGAGGCTATCCAAGGTGCAGAAAGATATGGGGCTCCGGAAGAAATGCATAGAGAGGAAAAGAACTAGGTCCTACTCCGGCTATGTAGCCCTATTATGTGACATCATTGATAAAGAACCTTCCAACTACGAGGAAGCGATAGAAAAGAAAGAATGGAAGGATGCTATGATTGAGGAGTACCAGTGGATCATGAAGAATGATGTTTGGGATGTTGTCCCAAGACTAGAGGGGAAGTCTATGGTGACTTCCAAGTGGACCTACAAAATCAAACATGTTGCAGATGGCAGCATAGAGAAATATAAAGCAAGGTTTGTGGCTCGTGGCTTCTCCTAGAAAGAAGGGATAGATTATGAAGAGACTTTTGCACCTGTAGCCAGATACACTTCCATTAGATCAGTACTTGCTCTGGCTGCAGTGATGAAATGGAAGATACACCAGATGGATGTCAAGACTGCTTTCTTGAATGGTGCAGTAGAAGAGGAAGTGTATGTGGAGCAACCATTCGGTTTTGAGACACATGACAGGGAAACTCATGTGTGTAAATTGAAGAAAGCCCTGTACGGCTTGAAACAGACACCCAGGACATGGTACGGTAGGATTGACAACTTCCTGACTAATTTGGGCTTTACCAAGAGTAAAGTAGATTCCAACCTTTACTACAAGGTTGAAGAAGGGAACCCAGTGATACTCCTACTGTATGTAGATGACCTGTTTGTAACAGGTGAGGATGGGTTGATTGTTGACACGAAGAGGAAGCTGGCTGCTGAGTTCGTGATGAAAGACTTGGGAATGATGCACTTCTTTCTTGGCATGGAGGTGTGGCACAATACAGATGGAATCTCCCTAGGACAAGGGAAGTATGCAGTAGAGATCGTGAAGAGGTTCAGGATGATGGACTGCAAGGCTATGACCACACCTATGGCATCGAACTTGAAGCTATTGAGTGATGCTTCATTAGAGTCGGTTGATGCTGCGATGAATCGTCAGATGATTGGGTCCTTGATGTACTTGACGAATACGAGATCAGATATTTGCTTTGCTGTGAACACATTGAGCCAGTTCCTGACGGATCCGAGACACGTTCACTTGATTGCTGCAAAGCATATTCTGAGGTACCTGAAGGGTATAGTTGATTATGGATGGGCTCAAGTATGAGGCAAATCAAAAGATTAACCTGGAAGGTTATGTGGATTCAGATTGGGCAGGTAGTGCCATTGATAGTAAGAGCACTTCGGGGTGCTGCTTCAGTACGGGATCAGGTGTGATCTTTTAGTTTAGCGGGAAGCAGTCTTGTGTGGCACTGAGTATAGCCGAAATAGAGTATGTCGCAGTTTGTTCGCCTAGTTGTGAGGCAGTGTGGCTGAGGAAGTTACTATCTGATTTGTTTGATCTCCAGTTTGATGCTGCTTGTATATATTGCGACAACTAGAGTTGTGTGAAGTTGTCGAAGAATCCGGTGTTCCATGACAAGTCGAAGCATATTGAGATCAAATATCACTATATCATGGATATGGTGCATAGAGGAGCAGTGAAGCTCCAATATGTTGTGACGGACGAAGGGCACTAGGGTTATTAGACTCTCTTAGAGAAGTCGGTCCTGGTAAGTAATTGTTAAGTCGGAAACTAGTATAAATGGAGAGTGAGCCTCTCTATTTGAGATACACACTCACCCAGATATAGCGCATAGGTGAGAGAAGAGAAGCTCGCTCAAGTGAGAGAGAGAATAGCTGTTGGAGATCATCCTTTTGTCTTTGGGTTTTACTGTTGCCATTGGTGCTCATTCTATCTTTGAGGAAGTTGCGGGGTTTTCTCCTTTATGGTTTCCCCGAGGAAAATCTTTGTGTCTATTGTCTCTTGTGATTGATTGCTGTGCATGTTATTCTCTCAGATAAGATCCTAAGATCATATTGTCTAAATGATGAAATTCTAACAGACAGAGGCTTTGGAGTATATGTCCTTGATGGGAAAGTTCACATCTTTCCCAAAGCAGTAGATCCATTTGATTCATTTGCAATTGGAGTCAGGTGCGGGAAACTGTACAAGCTACTCTTCCAGCCACATCATGCACTGTCACACACTTAGAGCAGCAGTGAGTTGTGTGAGTTATGGCACAGGAGGATGGCCCAGGTTTATCATCCAACTTTGAGGATGTTGAGAGACATGACTACAGGTATGCCATATTTTAGCATATAGCCGAGTGGTGTATGTAGAGGGTGTGCTTTGGGAAAGTACACCAAGATTAGAGGGAGTGCTTCAGTTGACACATTCATATTTGTGTGGTCCCATGTCATCTACCTCTTTGACAGGTTATGAGGATTATGTCACATTCATCGATGACTTTTCCAGGAAGACTTGGATCTATTTCCTTAGAAGCAAGTGTTGAATTTTAGCATTAGCATGAATACTTTTAAAATTTGTAGACTAACATAAACAAATGATAAGTGCAGTAAACAACATTAATCACATCAACACATTGAACACAAGATTTTTCACTGGGGAAACCTTTAAAGGACAAACCCCAAAAAACATTAGTAATTCATCTCGTAAATGAGATGACTGAAATTCTTCAAAAAGTTCCACAAACTCCAACAGGGTTAAACCACAATTTACAGAAGATCAAATTTTCCACAAAAATGCCAAAGTGGCTTTTACAAAAATTAAGGCTTGATGCCTTAATCTTCTCTCTCCTGCCCAACTTGTTCAAACCCTGCTTGGATCTGATTTTTCGTCTGCCTGAAAATATTTCTCTCTCATGCCCGTCTGCTTCTCTCTCCTGCCTGTTGACTATACGACTTCCCTGCCCGATTTCTTATTCTGCCTGGTTGCCTGAAAATGTAGCTGCGCTGCTGCCCAAAGGGCAGACAACCATGACCAGAGCCCCTTAGGGCTTGCTTGTGGGTTGCCCAGAGGGTCTCTGCAAACCCGACAACTCCCATAGGTTTCGAGCTGCTACCTGAGATCCTCACGGGTCTGCTTGGGGCTGCCCGAGGGTTCGGTCTAGCTACAACACCCACCCGGTTATGCCCTACGGGCTGCCCGTTGGTCTGTAGCAGGCCCTAACCCTCAGGGGCTACTGCTGCAAGCTTCCCGAGGGCAGAGAAGGGAGGGCCAAGCCCTCAAAGTGATGCCCGAGAGAAGATGGGGACAACCCGTGGAGAAGAGAGGGTTGCCCATGGAGATATGGAGACTGCTCGGTGAAAAGGAGAGCTGCCCAGAAGAAGATTTCTATTGCCCGGATCTGAGAAGGAGGGTTAGGTAAAAAACCTAGCCAAAGACCGAAGATGAACTTTGTAGATGTAAAACTCTAGCTTAGGGTTTGTCTTCACATGAATGATGACGATGACCTAGCTAGACTCATCCATGCTAGGGCACAATCATATGAACCTTCTTCTTCAAAAACTGTAAGATCTTCTGATGGAGTAGCTGTACCTGTGAGAGCAAGTGTGTGTAATAATGAAATGGAATGATCTTCTTTTATATCCTTTGAGTCACCTGTAAGTGGACCAAAATTAGAAATCTCAAAATAATAATATTTTATTCTTTTCTAATTTTGACTTTTGCCTTTAGTGGTGCTAAAGGTCTTTTTGCAGTTTCACTTTTACACCTTTTAGTCTTCTTTAAGTGCCCCTGTGGTCATCACATGTGGTCAACGTGGTCTTTCATCACCACTCAAAGTACATCATCATAAGCTGAGAGAATTACTAATGCTTTTATCTCACACTCTGTGTGACACCAAGATCGGGTACTAGGGTGTCTTAACCAAGGGTAGCTAAGCCTTGGAGAAATTGCAAATCCCACTGATCAAGCATCAGAGTGTCACACATGCCTAGACCCAGTCTAGGGCTTATAGTGCCTTCCTGGTAACATACCAGGTGCGTCAGCCATAGGTTGCATAATTTGACACTAGGTCAGATACTTAGTAATAGACCAAGCACCTCCATTCTCTAGGAGAATGGCCCTTTCTCGGGCCGAGTCCTGGTAATTGACCAGGTGCCTCCATTCAAAAGAATGGCTACTCAGAACTAGGCTGAGTCTACCAGTACTAGACCGGTCCACATCGTGGTCCCGGACCAAACGTCTACCATTCAACAGAATGGTCACTTAACACAAGGTTGAGTCCCCCCAGTACAAAGCTGGGTCCATATCATGGTCAAGGACTAGATATTATGATTCAACAGAATGATCACTCAACTCTAGGTTGAGTCCACACCGTGGTCCCGGACCAGGTATCCCCATTCTCGTAAGAGAATGGTTTTCGATGCTGCTTAGAAAAATCAACAAGAAGAGATCGGAGGAAGTCTTGCTTCGATTCCAAGAGTTCAAAGCTCTTGTGGAGAACCAAACATGAAAGAAGATCAAGGTACTTCTGTTAGACAATGGGGGTGAGTATACTTCCCATGCATTCGATGAGTTCTGTAGATAGGAGGGGATGAAGAGGCAGTTGACAGCTCCTTACATTCCACAGCAGAATGGAGTGGTTGAAAGGAAGAACCGTTCGATAGTGGGTGCAGCTAGAGCCATGCTGCATGATCAGAGTCTTCCTTTCTTTCTATGGGAAGAGGTCTGTAGTACTGTTGTTTATGTACTGAACAGGAATCCGCACTGTGCCTTGGGGTGCAAAACTACTGAGGAGATGTTCATCGGGAAAGTGCCTAAGACAGGTCACTATCGTATATATGGTTTCCTTACATACTCACATGTCCCTTCTGAGAAGGGGACAAAGTTGGAGGCTACAGGAGAGGGGTATTTTTGTTTGATATGACAAGACTTCGAAGGCTTTTCACATATACCTTCCTACACAGAGGAAAGTTGTGGTGAGGAGGGAGGTGAGATTTGAGGAGGAGCGAGCCTTCAGGAGATCTCTAGATTCTGAGATAGAGGAACAACAGAGTACTCCACAGGTGACAGTACAGAGTTCAGCTAGTCAAAGCATAGGGTCATTGGTTTCAGGTGTGACTAGGTCACAGGTTATAGGTTCATTAGTTTCAAGGGATCAGTCTTCAAGGACTTCTGGTACAGGGACAGGTTCACAGGTTACACCTTCAGGTGATTTGGATACACTTGGTACAGGTTCAGGTTCACTAGGGACAAAATCTCAGATTGTTAATACTTCTTCAGGGAGACATTTGTCTGATGAGGATATAGAGGAGAGTCTGCGACAGGATGCTTCTTCCAAGAAGAGAAAGCCAAGTTGGCTTAAGGAGCTTGTTAAGGAAGTAGAGGAATCTGTCAGATCACCCAGGAGGGAGGTTAGAGAGAGCAAGGCACCTGAGAGATTTTCCAGCTATATGGCACAGGTGACTAGCTTGCATGATACCGTGCTGGCCACTTATGAGGAGGCTTCCGTACACCAGGTTTGGAGAGATGCCATGTTGGAAGAGTACAATTCCATCATGAAGAATGGGGTGTGGGAAGTGGTTCTGAGACCAGAGGAGAAGTCAGTTGTTACTTCCAAGTGGCTTTACAAGATCAAGCATGTTGCAGATGGCAACATCGAGAAGTACATAGCTCGTTTTGTTGTGCATGGGTTCTCACAGATAGAGGGAGTTGACTATGATGAGACTTTTGCGCCAGTGGCAAGATTTTCTTCGATCAGAGTAGTGATCTCTGTCGTGGCAGAGATGGGTTGGAAGATTCATCAGATGGATGTGAAGACTGCTTTTCTCAACGGTCTTCTACATGAGGAGCTGTATCTAGAGCAACCACAGGGCTTTGAGGTTTATGAGAGAGATTCTCATGTGTGTAGGCTGAAAAAGGCCTTGTATGCTCTGAAGCAAGCCCCTTGGGCTTGGTATTCCAGGATTGATTCCTACTTGCTTTCGATTGGGTTTTCGGAAGAGTGAGGCAGATCCCAACCTATACTACATTGTAGTTGGTGGTGTTTCGCTCATTCTTCTGCTATATGTTGATGATTTGTTCATTACTGGAGGAGAGCACCCGATTGATGCTTACAAGAAGGATCTTGCTTCAGAGTTCGAGATGATCGACCTTGGGTTGATGCACTATTATTTGGGGATGGAGATTTGGCAGGAGGATGGACATGTTTTCCTGGGGCAAAGAAAATATGTTGCAGATGTTCTGAAGAGATTTCAAATGGACGATTGCAGGCCTATGTCTACACCCATGATCACCAACTGGATGAAGCTTCATGCTTCTGAGGGAGAGTTGGTTGATCCTACTTTATATCGTCATCTTATTGGTTCGTTGATGTATTTGGTTAACACCAGACCGAATCTAAGTTTTGCGGTAAACACTCTCAGTCAGTGCATGGTGGAGCCCAAGAGAGTGCATTGGACTGTCGCAAAACACATCTTGAGATATCTTGCTGGTACAATTGATTATGGCTTGGACTACAGGAGATTTGATGGAGTGGGATTGGTTGGCTTTGTAGATTCAGATTGGGCAGGTAGTGTTTCGGACTAGAAGAGCACTTTTGGTTGTTGCTTCAACTTGGGCTCGGCAGTTGTGTCGTGGTTCAGCTGGAAGCAAAAGTCCGTAGCATTGAGTTCTGCTGAGGCTGAGTATATGGAAGCTGGTCAGGCTAGTTGTGAGGCTTTGTCGCTTCGCAAGTTGATGGTAGACTTGTTTGGTCAGGAGCTGAGTCCTACGCGAAGGAAGGTGGAGTGGTGGGGAGAGGGCCTGCGTGGAGCAGCGACAGGGAAATGGAGGAAGAGAACGCGGGACTGAGGCAGTGATTTGGGGGGGTAGAGCGGGTGTTGGAGCTATGGGAAAGAGTGTAGAGAGGGAACGACAGTCGTAGTGGGCACGACTGGTGCTATAGGAACTGGGTGGTAAACAACGAATATAGCGGACTTGGAATGACAACGGTAGCTTGGACTTGGAACGATGTTGACAATTTGCAGAGGATGTCCCGGAGCTCTGATACCAATGTAACAGATGAAAAGAAAGAACAATATAAGACTTGAATTTGAAATGTATTTTTTTTATATAAAATATTTGATATGATTTACAAAAATTCCTTTTGGCTTTTATAGGCCTTTTAATGTGACGGTATGTATAGTCACACCGTTTCATAACATGTTTTAGGTATTTTAATTTATTATTTATATATATATATATATATATATTTTAATTATTATGTGTATTATTTAATGTATACAACATTATAGTCAATCCACATGAGTAGACAAAGGCTAAGCATTCGAGCCTCAATACACATAGTCAATACACATGACTAATACGGGCTACGACAGGTCCATTCTCTATCAACCATTGGTCAATACACATGACCACTCCGGGAGAATGATTTGCAGAATGTTTGCCCGATGCTGGAACCTTGGAGAAACATTAAGAATGTAATGGTTGACCCATTAGTGACGATGACTGGGAAAGATGTTCATGAGAAAGGACAATCCTTCGGGGACATTATGCAACAATAATTCACAACAATGGTCTTTCTTGTGATAAGTTGTATGTTCTTTAACAATTTGTTGTGAAAATGAAGATTTAAACCCATAATAAATCAATTCTTGTAAAGACCAAAATGTAGTTGTATTCTTGTAAATAATGCTTTTATGAAATGATGACATTTGTTGTTGACTTGGAGAAACCCATGCATGGGCATCATGATAGCATACCATTTCGTACAACTAAATACAATATTTAATAGATTTTGTTTTTGAAAATTCTGTTAGAGTCCATGCCTTGATTTTAACATGCATGACTAAAAGATATTAGATTTATCTTCCAATGTTTTTTAGTCTAGAACTCGTATGTGAGAATAGTTCTCATTCATCATTATAAACTAGGATGATTATCCACATAAGGAGTATCATTTAAAATAATTATCCTTCTAGGATTAGCCAAGAGTCATTTCAACCCGATGGCAATCTAACAATGAATGACACATGGGATATCATTCATTCAATCCAATGGTTACCACGGTAATGACTACCCAAGGGGTATCATTTCAACTCCATGATTATCATTTAAAGATAAAAAGTTCCCAACTTATTCTTGAGCTCTTCATACTATACTACAACAAATATAGTGTTTCATAAAGCCTCATGATATGAAATGTACGTATTGTGTAACAACACATCAAAAATCTCTATAGGTGCATTAGTTTGACCCACACATTTCTTTAGTGTTACGTAGATATATAAATTGCTAAATTACTCTTGGATGTTGTTAGATATAGGTTAAAGAACATATGACAAGTTATACTCACAAACCCTTTTGTAATTGCCTAGTAACCACTATCTAATTGGTTGTTTTGCTAAGTTTCAAGGAACGCCCAACCAACGCTTGTATTCGTATCGGTACTTGTAATATCCCAACTGATATTCTATCTTGTTTGATAATATGTTGGTGGTTTATGTGCTTTAGGTGTGCTAGAAATGTAGTAAAGTTTTACATGCAAAACAGTGCCGTGCCAAAAGGCCCTAAAATATAGCAGATATGGAGAAAAAACAGGAAATATGACTCAACTGGATTTGAGGAACATACCAATAATTATAGCTGTGATAGTTCTTCAATATAAATGAGACATGCATGCCATGCAAGCTATGTCACTTGGTTCAGGTTCGTGTTCGGGTTCGGCGAGCTTTAGGTTCTATTCGGGTTCCATTTTTTGGATGGGGTTCGGATGGGGTTCGGCATAGGTTCGTCTATATACATTTTTCAAAATATATATATATATTTACACACTAATTAGAAATTAGTATTATTGTAGAGTCACAGAGTGTAGTCTAGACTCTATATCATGAATTATAGCATAAATCATTTTAAAATAAACAATAATGAACCTTTAAAGATCAAGGATTAGCATAATCATGATTCAAAGATATAATTTTAATTTGTCAAAATTATAATGATTTTGGGACGCTTTTTACTAAGCCAAGCTTTTTGAGCATATGAATACAATTTTAAAACAAATTAATTAATTGGTCTTTTTAGGTCCAATAAACCAAAGTTTGGTCTGAATAGACACATTAACCATCATCATCATTTATGGGAAATTTAATAAGAAAGCCAAATATTTTATTCAAATGTATTATCTAAAAAAGCGATCTTACTTTTGAGGAAGTAGAAAATAATGTTGTTGAAAAATAAATATTCTTTTATTAGGATTTCTTATATTTTTTGTTCTATCATTTTTTATGTTTTGTTTTTAATAAAAAGTAAATATATTTTTTCTAAGTCAAAAGAAAAATGATATATACTATTTATAATTATTTTATTATTATTTATAAGTGATTTGGGAATTTCATTTTTATGTTTTGTTTTTAATATAAAGTATAATTTTTTTTAAGTGAAAAGAAAGATGATATATGCTAATTATAATTTATTTTTTATTATTTATAAGTAAAAGTGAAATTTTATGTTGAAAGAGGCTATGCCAATGTTTATCTTTATATTTAAATAAAATAAATGAATAATGCAAAATAAACTTATATATTTTTATATATTTAAAAATATATATATAATTAAAAATATATTTAAGTAAACAATCACAATATTTTTTATTTAATTTTAAATTAATTATTTTCATAACCTAATTTTAATTTTTCAAAATTTTAATTAAAATTCTCTAAAATGAAAACACCTAAAAAGCTAAAACTTAAGCCCCATAAAGTGTCAACATTTTCCAATATTTAAGCTGCAAATAATCACAAACATGTGGACTTGACCCGTTTTTTGTTTGTTTGAATAAACAGTTAATGAATAGTTACAAGGTAGTCAACAAAGGTGGTACAAATGATAGAAGCATTTGACTGTACTGAGCCAACAAGCATCTTGACTGTACCGAGTCTAACACTGAAGCCTCCTTGAGCCTGTTAATACGTGTAAAGTTCCAACAAGGCTTTAATGGACATGTGGTTACAGTCCACGTCCATATATTCTCACAGTTTTAACAAATTCTATGTACATGGTCGCTCTCTTCATGACTCGTGGCAGCTCATTGGAGTCTTGACAGACGGACGCTGAAACCGGCAGGGGGTCGTGGGCTCACTGGCTCTGCGTGCAGGCTGCAGGCTGCATCATGCATGGACTCCACTTCTCCAGCAAGGTCGTCGTGGCTCTCCACTCTCCAGGGCGAAAACAATGAAAACCCTCAGCAAATACCCACGCGTACAAGTCAAAGTCAGCCCAAACCTACTGCTGAGGTTCGTTTCTGGATAGGTTCGTCGAACCTGATGGCTTGAGGTTCGTCATTTAGGTTCGTTAAGGTTCGTTTAAGGTTCATTTGAGGTTCGTTTTGGGGTTCGTTTGAGGTTCGGCATTCAGGTTCGTCGAACCTGAACGAACTTTGCAAATTTTTTTAGGTTCGCCGAATTCCGAACCTAGAGGTTCGGGTTCGGCGAACCCTGTGACATAGCATGCAAGAGATGTAGCCCAGAAAACGTGTTGCTCCTCCAAGAGGTTCGCCCATGCAATAAAAACGTCCCTTCTCTGAATGATGATTATGCTGCAACTGTTCCAATACTTGTCGGATGAGGCTGAGACTTCCCAGACCTGGTAGTGTACCCTTCCCGGATATTCTGATGGGTGCATGCAAGAGTTTTGACCTCTCTAAGACCAATAGCGAATTGTTTCCTTCTGAGGGAGTGACACCCTTGTTTCACACGTGTGGCGCTGGTATCTCTCTCAGATGTGCATTCTACAGCTTGCTGAGCTACCAGTTTAATAGTATGTCCCTTTCGAGAAGAATGGAAGGGACATGCGGAATACCGAGTTCCTAAATCCCAACGAATTGTTCCGGTATTTCCAGCTGTTTCCAGCAGTAAAACATGAACCTGCAATAATATATTCACCTACACGCTGAATCTCCGAATAACACTAAATACGATGAATAGCTGATGGTGGATCTGAGTGATCTACCCTGAAGTGATTAGGGCAAACAGATTTCACTGTCGAAAACACTTGTTAGCTGAAGACTTCTGTCTCTAACCCCAACTTGCTGCTGTGGCTACTGTTGATGCTGCTCTCAAAACCAAACTCAAAGATAATAATAATCATGGATGTTCCTTTTGGTTCAATGACCCTTATATAACTTTAGCATGTACTTTTAGGGTTTTCACTTTACTTTTTGCATGCATGCAATTCTAATTGCTCGTTGACTTAAGACTGAAGAAATAAGGCTTGCATGCTCTGCATGCTTTATGATAATAACTTTGATGGCCCTCTTTACTATACTGATGACTTAATAATACTGAATAATTGTTTAATATGCTCCCGGTAATAAATGTCCTCAGTGAATTCCCTATTTATCAGTAACAGAACATTACAGTACTGCAAACTCAATGAAACGACAAAAAATGCCTTGAGCTGTACTATATGGTGTTTCACTATTTGGAACTGCCATACAATACTACTTAGCAAGTTTTTGGGCTGTTTTAGCATGAAACTCCCCAACGTTTTGGTGTGATTTTTAAGTTGTTTGAGCTTGGCCAAGTGCCCATTAGGGGCATGGGATCCATAGGAAGTCTAAAACCTCTAATCTATAGAAAATGAGGACAAATCAACCTCCAATTTGTTTGTAAACCTACTTACTTGATTTTTATGTTCATTTGAAAAAATGAAAAATCTCTAGAAAGCCTAACTAGGAATCTCTAGAATGCTGTTGGAAGTGGAGCTCCCTCTTCTTCCAGTCAACGTTCCAGTTCTGCTGAAGAAGATTTAGTTTATTTTTGTTGTTGATGATGAAGATGAGATGGATACATATTAGTCCTTAGCTCTTGTTTTGTTTTGGCACATATATTCTCATATATAGAGGCTGATTTATGGTGTATACTGTATAGCGGCATAGCCTCATTCTTAAAGGCCGATATTGAAATTCGAGTTTATTGCCTCATCTATAACGTCTGGTTTTGAATTTTTGCATAATGTAATCATCTATGGGAGTTAATATTGAAGTTGCAAAAATCGTCTTGGCCAAAAAATCTATACACATCGGCAAACATCAACAATATATAGGCAAAATATATATATTATTATTGGTCTCTTTTCTTTTCTGTTTTTTTAGAATTTTTTAAACATCTAAAGCAACCAGAATGTCAAATAAACACCTTGCCAAATGAATATGGAAGGAAAACTGATATATAAGATGTCGAGTGATACATCACACATAAAAAATGAATTGTGTCCAGAATCCTGAGTCATAAAAAAATATAAAAATGCATTTCATGATCATCATCATGACTCATGAGTCATCTACAATGAAATCAAGTAAATAAACTATTGATTTCCTCTACCCCTTTTATGGGTAAAGGTACTTGACTCCAGAGATGACAATATAAATGATGTTATTAGAAGTTAACCATTTATATTTATCAAATTGCACTATATATATGGGAACAACATATTTTACTTCTGCAAATTGCACTATATATAATGGGAATAACATATTTTCCTTCTGGGCGATTGTAACTTGCCATCAATATTGAAAATTATGTCAATTAGGAAGATTGAAGATATAAATGTATGATTTAATGATTGATTGACGCTATAGTTTTAAATTAAGCTATAATATGTATGGTGTAATGTTTGGTTTGTCTTGGAATACTAAAAAAATCTTCTAAAAAGAAAACATAATTGAAGAGGAATTGAGTCATAAGCTCTATGGTATTAGGCAAAATTTCTCTGAGGTATTAGGCAGTCACAGTTCTTATATGCAAATAAGACAAGATGTATGTAAACTAATATAAATAATAAATATTTGATTATTGAATGAAGGATGATCCAAATTAAAATGAGGGCCTTGGTATTTATAATACCCAATGTGCCTTTTCATAAGTAGTTGTGCCTTTTGTAATGGTAGTCCCATGTACTAACTTTATGAACTAGTTACTTTACTATTTTATCTTATTTAATTTATTGTGTTTTAGTTATACTATTATATCGTACAGTGCTTATACACAAATAGCACAAGATGTATGTGAAGTGTAAACTAATATTTATATTTGATTACTGAATGAGGGATGATCCAATTTACAATGAGAGCCTTTATTTTATAATACCCAAGGTGCCTTCTCATAAGTAGATGTGCCTTTTGTAATGGTAGGCCCACGTATTGACTTTATTAAGTTTAACTGATTATTCTTACTATTTTATCTTATTTTACTTTATTCTGCTTTACTTTTACTGTTAATCCTACTGTACTTTATTATGTCACTTTATGCATATTGCATTGCCTCCCCCTTCAAAGTTCAAGGTTCTTCATCCTCAGTGAATAGCTGAGAAGAATTATTTTGGATGACTTGTCTCCTCTCACATTGAATACCTCAGCCTTACCAATCCTATCTCCTCAGACCTTGCTAAAATGGTTGAACCTGGTTTCTTTGATGTAATTTGTAATACTTGTCTACATTAAATTGAAGTATTTCAATTTTCAAGTCAGTCGAGAAATCTTTGAAGGTTGAAGTCAAGTCCTCAGGGCATTTATGGTAACTGTCATGGTGGTCTAAACTGCATGCATGTGATGATAGATTATTGTGGATGGCCAGTTTGAACTAAGGTTCCTCGATGATCACCTGGTTGATAATCCTTGGGTTGGGAATGGGCTCCAAGATTTGGTTCATGATTGTCGTTATTTTGTGTCTGGTGTTTTGGTTCTCCACAGAAACATTTGGATCATCAAGACATATTTCTCCAAAGCATTCTCCTTCCAGCAAAAGATGTATCGCCCTTTATGTTTTGGTAATCTAAGTCATCATGCATTAATCGATTGTAGCGGTTAACAATCATTGGCCACTCAAAAATGTCCATTCTTTTAGTTGATGTCGTACAAGTTCTACAGTCTTTTCATGATGGTTTAAGATTCCTTTCTTCTTCTTCATAGTTAGCCGCTTGGTCAATGCAAAATCTCTGCTCGAGACGGACACCTGTTTCTTCTGCACAAAGATGCTTTCTGGCTTGGGCATGTAGTCTGACATCTCTACCTTTGAGTTTGTCTATCTCCTGGACGCCATCATTAAGCAAACTCTCTAGGGCTTATTCTCTATTTTCATCCGGACTTCTAATAACCAAATCTGACTCAATCATTTTTTAATAGATTGGGTCTATAACTTCGGCATCTGAATTTTCTTCTGGTTGAACATCTGTCTCATTGGACTTCCTATGCAAAAGGTAGAATTTTAGATCCCATTCAGAATTCAGTATTTCAGGGTTGCAATGTTTCCACTGGATTCTATCATGTATGAGGGTATAGGATTGACATTTAATCCAGACCATCAACCCCTCTATGTACCTCGATGTTGGTGGTGCTCATTGCTTCCTTTGTCATGACCTCAGTAAAAATGTACCCTTCACTCAAGTAAAAATCACTTATTAAGCATGGGAAGCCTTTTCTACATTATTTAAATGCTTGGATTAGGAAGTTTCATCGAAATTGGAGGGCGTCAACTAATGTCCTTGGAGGATCAACTTCAAGATTTGAGGTAGAGGCAAAGACTAGAGCCCAGAGGTGGGAGGCAATGGGTGCTACTGATGAATAGGATCCAAATATAGGCAATGATATTGATGATATATAGTTATTTGTTGTAGCATGATGTTTTTGGACTCTAGAGGCCATTGATAGCCTCTTTGTCTATGTATTTTGGTTCAGATATGGATTGCACTCAGTGCTATTTTAGTTATATGCACCCTTACTTGATATATATTTGTGTTTAATGGTTTGGATCACATGGATGTACATGAATATATATTTTTTTGATCAAATTTTTTATATTTTATGTATATTTTGGTTGACCATTTTTTCTCCCACTTTTATTTCTGATTCCTGTTTGGATTTGACCGGTTTCCAGTTTTTTGGGTTCACTGGTTCACTGACTGGTCAGGTTCTGATAACATTGGTTGTGTCTTTGCAGTGGTAGGTCCACTTACTAACTTTATTAAGTTTAATTTATTATTATCCCTATTTTATCTTACTTTTTTATGTGTAAATTTTACTAATATAAATTTATATCTTACTTCACGTTATTATGCCACTTTATGTTTATTACAGCATTTTTGGTAGTCGTTAGAAAGAAAGATCATATTTACTAGATAGTCGTAACTGTTATCAATGTTAACAAGTAACCTGAGGGATCCAAGGATATATGTGACTAATGTGGATTTACTCTTATCCATATGCTCAATTCCTTTTTTAAAAGACTAGGTCCATGAATTAGCATTCTCATTCATTCTAACCAGTTGAAAATTAAAATGCACTATTTTGTAGCGAGAAGAGGAGATTTTTCTGCCTGAAGGCTTAATGGGTTTTTGTCTTTTATGAATTCATTATTACTTTTAGAGTAACTGCTTTGCTTTGTTCAATATTTCTTATTCAGTAAAAGCTGATTAAAAAATCCATATTCAGAGTATTGTTGGGCCAGGACTACCTCTATTTGGGGGTTTTTTCTTCAGAGCATCCACAATGTTGCTTAATAGTTTGGGTTATGACTACTATGTTATCCAGTATATTTTTTCTTCAGAGTATAAATTTAGTACTTAATTAACACTGCTTCATGAACAAAAGCATGAGGAATTCTCTGTTCTGGTCTGTGTCATTGGAGTTGTTTCAACTTGCAAGAACTGAACGCTAATAATCAAATATTTGCTGATGGAAACTGGCAAGCAAAATGCTGAAATTTGGTTAATTAAATCAATTGAATGGTTCATCAGAAGTAAATTGTATTAAAATTGTTAAAGCTATTAAAAATATTGTCATAATTTTTAGGCACATTGCTTCACTCTCCTGTTTATGCTTATATGTTAACTTTTCCTCGCTGTAGCAATCATGTGGAAGTGGCCTATCGAGAGGCTGTTGCTCTTAAAATGCAAGAAGAACTCATCCTCGAGGAAGAGGCAGCAGGTCAAGCTGAGATTGAGTTCAGGGCAAAGCGTGAAGCTGCTGAAAAGGAAAAGCGCTCTAAGAAAAAACAGGTTGGTTACCCTTTTAATTCTCATGCTGATTTTGATTTTATTTAAAGCTCGAAAATGTTTTAGCTCAGGTAGTTATTTTTCTATTTTCGTTATGCATCCCTTGCGAAAAGGTTGTCTGGAATATATCTACATTATAATCTCTGCAAGAGTTTTCTTAACTTTTTTTGTTCTCATAATCTATCTCCTTACCTGGGCCCAATCTCACTAAAATTTATCATAAAACTTACTGGATTAATCAATTATGCTTTTATGTAAAAGCATAATTGATTTCTATTTTGCTGGGCATCGGGGTAACTATCAACTGAAATTCTTGGCTCATTTGGTTAACTACAAGATGGTTAATTAGAAGAGCGAGACTCGCATGGTAGCGGGAGTGTGGGGCCTGGGCAAGGGTGTAAAGTATAACAACAATGGAAGGAGTAATCGAACTGTTTTTAAGCTTATCTTATAATTCAGATATATTATTGATGGTTCTATATGTATATCTGGAATGACATATTTACAGTTTGAGCTTGATACTCTAGAGTCTAGACTCTACACTAATGCAATTACTAATTTGTACCTTGCATTTTCCGGTTTCTTTTTAGTGAGTTTGGCTATATATATCTAATACTATTTTGCTATTTTTAACGAACGTTAACATTGTGTATTTATCAATAGATATTTTTTTGCTATTGTAATGAAGCATAACATTGTTTATTTAACTAATACTGTGACAAGTACGAAGTGATAAATATGAACTCTTCTTACAATTTTAAGGGAGATGGAGAAGTTGGCTATTGACAGGCTGGGTTTATGGGCAATTATATATCTAAATTGCATGGAATAGGGAAACAATAATTTTTTCTGAAATGGAAATGGTTTTGGAAACAAGCCTCCCCAAATTTGGGGATACAATGAAATGTTTCAATAGTAAATGAAAATAAGTTTTATATTTTTCCATGGGGAAATTTTTGGGCATTAAGGTCCACCTGGGAAATACAGATTGTCCCACTCTCTAGCCTGTAACTGAGAATGATATTTGCTGGCATCTTATCAGCAGCACAAAAATATCTGCAAACAACAGCTTGCTGACATGTACATACCCTACTCCCCTCCGGAATTGAACATGTGATCTCCAAGGAGAAAGCGCATGTTCTTAACCATTAGGTGAACTCAGGTTGCACAACACGAAGATAAGTTATTGTAGCAAGGGTCGCAATTAATGACTAGGTAACCAACCTAGTGTTGGTACATTTAATAAAGGTCAGAATGACCTAAGTTTATCTATAATATCAGCCTTGGTGTTTATAAAAGTTCTTTAGACCAGCTACCTAACTCATGAATGAGAGTGTCAATAATAATGTAAAAGTGACTCCAATTTTAATAAATACAATCTATTAACATAGTTCGTGTATTCAACAATACATAGTTTTTTTCTATTTCTAGTGAAGAGTAACATTGGATATTCAGCTAATACATTGACAACTAGGAACTCAGAAACATGACTATTCTTACAATTTTAAGGAACATGAAACAGAAATATAGAATTTCAATTAACATTCGGATGCAAAAGCTCTTAACAGTGTTGGCAACATATGAGGCTGGCTTTTGAGAACCTGGGTTTATGTGCAATTGTACATCTAAGTTGTATGAAATAAGGAAATGCCAAATGTTTCTGAAATGAAATGGTACTGGAAACAAGCATCCACAAATTTGAGGAATTGGGAAATGCTTGAATAGTAACATGAAAATAAGTTATTGTAATAAGGGTCACACTTAATGACTCAGTAACTAATCTAGTGTAATACATTTATCCAAGTTGCATGAAATAAGGAAATGCCAAATGTTTCCGAAATGGAATGGTACTGGAAACATGCATCCCCAAATTTGAGGAAGTGGGGAAATTCTTGAATAGTAACATGAAAATAAGTTATTGTAATAAAGGTCACAATTAATGACTAAGTAACTTAGTGTAGTACATTTAATAATGGTCTTACTGACCTAGCTTTAATATGAGCATTCGTGGTTGTAAAAGTTCTGTAGACCAGCCACCTAACTTATGATTAAAAGTGTGTATCAATCATAATGTAAAAGTGGCTCCAATTTTAATAAATACAATCTATTAATATACCTTGTGTAGATCTGCTTGCTTCTGTTTCAAATTTTCCAACAATGGTGCCAAAGCAACCACATGATCCAAAGCTATCATAGCTTAGTGCTTGAGATAAAGTTTGACACAAAGATCCTGAGTCATGATTCTGCACAAAGAGACATCATCAATGAATTAAAAGAGAATGAAGGGAACTGAAATTTCAAATTATGTAAAGGTCAATAAAATAAAGAAATATTTCATTAATAGTGTCTAAAGTTACATCTCTCTCACATTTTTAGTTCATCATACATAACCTGTATCTATGCTAGGTTACCAGAAAACAGATGCAGTTCTGGATCCGGATACTGATTCGCCAGATTTCTGAAAAGCTAGGATCTGAATATGGCAGGGAAACGACATGTACAAAAGACTACTTTTTTTTCTATAATTACAAAAAATTGAACTTTCAAAGTTAAAAATCAAAATCATTGGGGACTACAACATTAGAACTATAAACAAAAAAAGAGAGATATTATCCATGCAAACAACCCAAATTCAAATGACCATTGCACATCCACAAATGTGAATTAAAAGTTAAAACTAATATTATTACTTGTGTTACTCCTCATTAATATTAGTATTACTTATTAATAATGTCATCTTATTATCAACATATCAGCTAAGTCGCCTAACACAAGGACATGGGACACAGCACACAGAAATTAGAGTATCCAACATAGGACACGATGATCCAGGAAACATGACGCAGGGACATGGTTATATATATATAAAGATCCAATTTTTTTAGAAACTATAACTTTTACAAAACACTTAAAATCCATTCAAATCTTGATTTTACCCTTTACCTGCACAATGAGAAACTGACAGCTCTTTCCCTACAGTAAAAGTGAGAAAACGCATTGAAAAAATGTTTTTACTATTTAGAGTGGGGCAGTTCTAGGGCTCGTGTTGGACACGTCCTAGCGTATCCGTGTCCGACATGTAAAATATGGACACAGAGTGTCTAAGGGATGTGTCCTGTTTCATAGCATATTAGTAATAAAATGTAAATGATTAATTATTAAAAATACTAGAGGCCATATTCATAGTGACCAATACTAATAAATTTTTTTGTTAATCCTATACATTATGCTATGCTATGTTATTTAGCGGACCCAACCAAGTCTCCCCATGATATATTGACGGCTATACCTAATGCTATGCTGTTTAGAATGCATAGTTAATAAATTTTTTAAACAGGTCTCCATGGACTACAGGCATGACTTCATAAGCTTTTCTGGGCAATGTTGGGACACAACGCACACTAGAAGTTCAATGAGGAGAACACATAGAGATTATTGCTTCTCAAAACTTACATAGAGAAAAAATCCGCCTTGCCGGAGAATGAATCAAGTTCCCTACTCTGCTTAGTTGGGAAAGCCAAGAGAAAACTGCATGCAATAGGAGAATGACCATGGTCATAGATGCAAAGTACAGTCACTTTGAGTGAAAAATCTTTAAATTAATTTCTTTTTTCTGGAAGTCCTATGGTATAAATTTCACTTTTTTGGGCATATTATGTATGTTATCCATTGACCATGTATGTGATCCGTTTAGCAGTTTAGGATCTGTTTCAGAGGTGGATCGTATCCAGATATTGGCAAATTTGTATCCGGATCTAGATATGGTCCACAGATCCAGAGGCACTCTGGAACGGATCCGATAACATTGTATCGATGTTTTAAAAGATGGAATTGGACTCAGAATTGGTGAGGAGACAATCTGTGTGGTCTACAAACGATTATTTTATCCCAAATAATTTGTGACCGATATCCAACATTCCAAAAAGAATTTTTATCTCTGCTCAACACGTCTGTTTTTCAAAATTTAATCAAATTAAAAGATCATTTCTGCTGAAAGATCTTTATTCAATCTTCGAAAGTTTCTCCTCTGGGGTACAATTGTGTTGAACCAAACTTATCCTTTTTGTATCGTAGCATTCTTCAGAAAACAGAAGTAACTAGCTCCTGCCACATCCGACTTCGTCTATTCTGCATGTCATCAATGTGTCTTCTTTCTGTATGATTATTTACTGGAAAGCAATATTTGTTTCTTTGCTGGTGCTGTGTATTCATTTGACAGTGCTCACACTCTCTGTTGGAAAGTCACCACAGCCAACTTTAGGGTTCTCCAGGAAAGAATGTCTGTCTGAAATAGATTCTCACTGTTTGTATTACTTCCAGAGTACCAAAAGATCTGGATTGATCCAGATTTATAAAGGAACGAAGTTTATTTCTTCTTCTAAATAGTCATTGCTTCTATAAGGTGATTCTTTGTCATTCTTCAAGGTTTTGATTGTGACTTTTTAAATGTGACATTTCTTTGTCCTTATCTGATAATATTTTTTTAAATTCTTCATTAGCTCTTTCCAACCTTCGATTTTGATCTTTTAGGTGAGAGATTTCTTTATTTTGTTCTTTGTTGTCATTTGTTAATCTCTCCATTTGAGCGGTTAAGCGACTATTCTTTTGTTTGGTTAATTCCCTAAGAATATTCTACTTCTTAACCTCGAATTGTAGATGATTATTGTTCATTTTATAATGTTCTAGTTCGACTAATACTGCTTGGATTTGCGGCTGCAAATCTGATTTTGCAATCTCCATCATTCACGACTTTTGGTGTTCTTCTTTTTCTTCTATAATAATCATCACAAGTGTGAGAATACAATGAAGTCTTTATATCGTCTTTCAACCCTTTGACTTATTTTCTTCATAAAACTTCTTTGTGGATTGTGTGTAGATTGGGTGGTAGGGAAGAAGGAATGTTATTCTGCCCACCCAAGTTCAAATCTTGGGGATTAACTTTTATAAAAAAGAAATATTAAGCCTTGGTACTCACCCTTATAATATATTTTCTTAAAATATGATTGATTCTTCGCTCTATAATTTAATTCTTTTGCCCTTATCATAAAATCCGTTTTTATTAGTATAATGTTTAAAAAAAACCAACTGTGGTTTCATAATACAATGGGTTGTTTTTTGTTTTTTTTTACTCTCTTTTCTTCTTCTTCTCCTTCTTCTCCTTCTTCTTTATACTTTTTGATTTTATGACTTGCTTATAAAACCACGTGCGGTTTTTATAAGCAAGTCAAAGACCATAATTTTAGGGAAACCCTAGGATAGTGGTTAAAAACCAAATTTACACAAAGCATAAATAATGGCCAAGGGTTGGATAGCTCTGATACCAAATGAGCTGAACAAATGTTCGCTTGCACACATTATTACTAAAATACTTGGAATATATATATAGATATTAAGTTAGGGGAATCGACAACTGGAGATTGGGCTGGTACTCGCGTGACACGGGGTCCAGGGATCCAATCCTGCTACCACTATACCCGTTGGTGCCCCACACACCCCGCAAGCATGGGACACGGGTAAAGCCGGGTGTGATTTGAACTCGTGACCTCCAATTTACAACATGTGACTTCATAACAACTGAACCGCCAATGAGCCACACCCGTGCGGGCTTAAAATACTTGGAATATTAAATAAGCCATGAATAAGAATATAATATTGAATATTGAATATTCAATTTTGAATAGAGAATCGATAATTTTTACAATGACAAGGGACTCATATAAATAGGTCCTAATGGTGACTATTCACCCAAATGAGGTGTCTCTTAATCACCCTAACTATTAATTATTTTATTATGTTCATAACATAATACATCTCTATCGCATGTGGGGTACTTACGGACAACATATGAAAGTGTCTCACTATGATAGGTCACCGGATGATCATGTTGAGTAACGACACCCACAACATAGTTTGAAGCATTTGTCTCAATCCCAAAAGGTTGTTGCAGATCGGGCAAAGAAAGCATTGGGGCTGAGCATAAATGATGTTTCAGATCGTCGAATGATTTTTGTTGTGACCTGGTCCACCCAAATTTGGCTTTGCCACAGCTAGTTTTTCCAGATCTTGAATAGCTTAATTAGGATCTTTGTCTGAAAGAATAATAAGTACAGCTAGATGCATAATATAAGAGATACACAAGACAAAGGTTTTCACCGGAAAAACCATAAAGGAGAAAACGCTGCAAACTTCCTTAGAATAGTAAGATGATCAAAACCAGTAACAAGAAGTATCAACAACTATTTATCTCTCCTCTCTTTGTCTCTTTTTCTCTCTCATGTGAACTTGAGAATGTGAGGTGTGTATAAATGAGGGAGGGTGTATTAGATTTTGACAGGCAGATCTTGAGCCAAAAGTGGTATTCACATAGATTGCACAAGAGAAATGAGAGAAGAATAATTAAAGAACAATATGAGAAATTTTCCATTAATTGATTATTCACATTATGGGTGAATATATAATACAACATCAATGAATAATTCGAATACCTACTCAGGCAGTTAAATCTACCAACCTAGACTGACTCTAGAGCTAACTAGGAATGAGAAAATCACCATAATAGCTAACTAGTGCAACTGCAGATCACTAAATCAGTTAATAACCAGTTACAATTAGTTACAATCAGTTAACTGAAGGGGGTAGGTGAGCAAAGGCGCCTATATTCCCATGAATCATGCAAACTGGCGCTAGAGACACTGTAAGTGATCTAACTGATGTGGATCAAAGCACGATCTAATTGACGGGGATCCAAGCACAATTGAGGAAAATTAATGCTGGTGGTACTTCGAGTGGGTTCTTATAAAATAGGGATTGATCCTTGGAGTTCCAAAATGCATGCATGCAGACAGGTGCAGTAAGTGGCAGATGTCCACTAGGCATTTCCCCCATGCACTGGTGAAGTATTGAGGCCTCCTAAGCTAGGGAAATGAAACAAATAGACTTTATCTGGTAAAAGGAGACAAAGGGAGGATTAATAATAATCCTAACACGCCCCTTTAATCCAAACTTTGGACTACCTGGGCCATGGTAACTAAGACCAAAGGTCACCCATTACAATCTAAATGCAAAAATTATTTGTCCATGAAACAAATGAGGAAAAAGGCAAAACCGCACAGGGAAAATACTCCCATAAAAAATGGTCATGGCACAGAGTTTAAATGAATATCTTCACTCTGTCTTTGTTCTCCACTTGAATAAGCTGGATGTACTGCTTCTTGGTGAAAAACTTTGTAGAGTTGTAGATGCCTTGATCATGTATCCATTTTTCAATGCTGTGTAGACAAAAAGCATGAGGAGAAACCCCTTGTAGCTAATCTTTTGGTGATGAAGGAGCATCATATGAATGCTTCTTGATGTGACAACATAAAATATTAGATCTGAACATAAAATTAGAGATGGAAAAGAGATTTGTGCAATCATCTCTTAACCAAAGAATATCAATGAAATCGACATGCTCAATTTCTAGTGTAGCTGCATAATGGTGAACCCGATCATGAACCTTTTTCCCAAATTGATGTGAAACCTTTCTAATTCTGTAATAGAGTTTATGAGGCTCTGATATATTAGAAATTAAGTCATATGGATCAGCAAGCAACCAAGGTATAATGGATTCAGAATCCGGTTGAGTCTCAGTAGGAAAACTAGGTGCAACTAGTCTACATTGACAATTGGTCAAATCTGGTGAGCATAAGGATCTATAATAAAGCTTATATCAGATCCAGATGTTTTTAACAACAACCCACTTATAGCCAATGATAAGGAAAACCAACCAATGACAAAAAACAAAGACATGATAACAACTTTTACTAGTGATACAGTATAGGAAACCATGAAATTGTCTAGTTTACCAACTGAGGAGTTTAGGAGTTGTAGGGTCTTCTGAGTATCAAATGGATGGGTCAGAGGTGTCATAACCTACATATCAACCTGCAAGTCATCTTCTAAATCAGAGAAAGAAGAATTTGAATGGAGTTTGAAGGATTTGGATGAAGACAAGTTAGAAACTAGTGGTAAAAAACTAGTATTGAGAGGAGATGGCTTTGGGAGATTGATAAGTGTTTTTTCAAGGGGATGCAAAGATATTTCTAATTTTGATATATCAGAATGAGTATCAAAATCAGAGACATCAGAAACATACTTTATTCTATCAACCAAAGCATGAGCATCATTGCGTTTGAATTGCACAGTGTTACTGTGTCCCTTGGGATCAACAGATTTTTCCTTTCTTGCAAAATGTGGAACATCAATGTTGTTTCTTTCGAGCAACTGACTCATGATGTCCATTTTGTTCTTAATGCAAGAATTTTCACTGTGAGAAGATTTGCTGCAATAGGTACACTGTGATCTTCCTTTCTTGCTGCCCCCCTTGAAATTCAAGCCTTCATCAGTAGAGTTAGAACCTTCCTCTTCAGAGTTTGACTTTGGATTTTTCTCCTTCACTTTTAGCTTTCCTTTGGACTTGAGATTCTTGCTTCCAAGAGCAGTAAGCGCATGATCCTTTGAGTTTTTGAGAGTCCCCATTTGAATCAGCTTGACTTTCTCTTGTGTGAGAGAATCTATGAATGCATCCAAGTATGGCATCCTCCAATTTCGAACTGCAAGCTTAGTAGCATAGAATGTTGACACAAAAACTGAGTATTCTAGATCCAACTTTGATAGAATGGAGAGTATTAATTGATCTTCTTCCTTCTCAATCCCACACTGCTTGAGCAAAAGCACTAGTGACTTAAACTTGGTGATGAATTCCTCAATTGTTTCGAATTCACTTGGTCTCAATGAGATCAACTCATTCTCCAATTGATGTCCTCTAAGATCATTTCGCTTGCCAAAGAAGGATTCAAGTTTGATCCATACATCATTAGGGCCTGCCATGCCATCAAGATGGAAAAGAAGTTCTGGAGAGAGAGAGAGACAAAGCAAGCCATAAGCTTCATCCTTCCTGTTATGCCACCTTTCTTTTTCAGCAACTGCATTGCGTTCGATTTCCAAGGCCTTAGTAACTCTGTAGAGACCTTTGCTGTGAAATAGTATCTCAATCTTGGCTTTCCATTTATGATAATTGAAGGAAGTCAAGGTTACTATCTTAGATAGATCCATGCTCTATTGCTGCGCTTCTGGTGAGAGAACTGAATACTTGCACAAAACTAGAAAGATAATTTTTGTAAGGTGAATCAACCTCTATTTTGACAAAGAGCACATTTTCAGTTTCCATCACACCTGTAGAGACTTCTCTGGATAGAATCCATAGTTAGCAAGGAAAATATTGCAAGATTTATGTGGAAACACCGCTGCTTCTGGTGCATCAATGGAAATATTTGAGGGAGATTCGAATAGCCTGAGCAAGCTTTGATACCATATTAGATTCCGACAGGCAGATCTTGGGCCAAAAATGGTCTTCACATAGATTGCACAAGAGAAATAAGGGAAGAATAATTAAAGAACAATATGAGAAATCTTCCATTAATTGATTATTCACATTATGGGTGAATATATAATACAACATCAATGAATAATTCAAATACCTACTCAGGCAGTTGAATCTACCAACCTAGACCGACTCTAGAGCTAACTAGGAGTGAGAAAATCACCTTAATAGCTAACTACTGCAACTGCAGATCACTAAATCAGTTAATACCCAGTTACAATCAGTTAACTGAAGAGGGTAGGTGAGCAAAGGCGCCTATATTCCCATGAATCATGAAAACTTGTGCTAGAGACACTGGAAGTGATCTAACTGATGGGGATCAGAGCACAATTGAGGATTGATCTAACTGCTGGACATAATTGGTGGCACTTCGAGTGGGTTCCTATAAAATAGGGATTGATCCATGGAGCTCCAAAATGCAAGCAGCTAGGTGCAGTAAGTGGCAGATGTCCACTAGTCATGTCCCCCATGCACTGGTGAAGTGATGAGACCTCCTATGCTAGGGAAATTAAACAAATAGACTTTATCTTGTAAAAGGAGACAAAGGGAGGATTAATAATAATCCTAACAGGGCGCCTCCCTATTTATACTATCATGTGATTGACCAAATGCATGACTGGGGCCGACTTGTCTCCATAACAGGGCCGACTTCTCTTAGCGAGACTCCAAATACACATTACATGATTTTACACTCGGGACTATTTCCTTTACTTACAACGGAGGTTGTACCCCAAGGTCTAGACACAATTAAGACATCCCGCAAGGACGTAAACACATCTCCAATGGGGGTACACCAACATACAATGATAATATACATCAGAATATCTTTCGAAGTTACAAGTACATCAACTTTCCCTCTTAACTAAGAAGGTATTCTCTATCTTCCACAGTCATCAACATATTTGGTCAAGTCTTCGTCACAGAGTCATCGTCACAGAGTCATAGAGTCATCATCATAGCTGCTGCCATCATCATCTTATTATTGATCATCGAAGGGTACTATTTGTCATCAGAAGTTTCTACAGAGCCAACCCTTTTTCATGCTGGATGTAGCCCTAGTCTTCAACTAGGTCTTCATCACATCTCGAGCAAGCCATCACGTAGGAACTGTCTAGGACCTTCTTTACATTGCCATGGCGATAACCCGCGTCTTCTACCTTCATCTCGTTGTATCTATATTCTTTCTTTTGTCCTACACAAAACAAAACAAAGCACACAGAGCATCCATGGTCAACCTACGTTTTACCAGTAAAGGAGAGCCGCCTAGGTGCATTTTACGTGCTTCATGACCTAATCATTTCAACATGGGAACACACACACATATAGATATATATGCAAGTACTGATTATGACCAAACAACCTGCTACATCAGGACTTTTACGTTCTAGGGAGTGTTACAAAACTGGTCTGGAACCGGTAAAACCGGTCGGTCTGATCGGTTTCAGGGTCTCACCGTGTCAAAATTGGTGTCTCAAATCGAAAATGATCGGTTTCGTACGAAACCGATCGGTTTTGACCGGTTTTACCGGTTTCGGTTCCGGTTTTGACCAGTTCCATACATAATTGTACAACAACACTTAAAATGGTATTTTTTAATTTTTTGATATTTTTAAATAAAAAGGTTAGTTGAGTTGGGAAAGTTCTATGAAATATGCTCAGTATGGCGCATAACAAGAGCTATTTTTGCAAATTTGTGTATAATGGTTTGGATTCACATGGTTGCACATGAATATATATATAATTTTTCAGAATTTAAGTATTTTTTGTATTTTTGGTGGATCGGTTTTGTGATTTGGTTTTTTTCCTGGTTTCGGTTTTCAGGGTCGGCCGGTTCAACCATTGGTTCGGGTTTTGTAACCTTGGTTCTAGGTCAACCTCAAGGACTTATTACATTTGAACAACCTGTGTTCAGGACCTTTTTCGTTCAAACAACCTTCGAGGCGTATTACATCCTAGTAACCTGCGTACCACGCCAAGACTCATTTTACACTCGGACAACCCACAAGACTTATTACATTCGAGTAACTTGTGTATCATGCCAGGGCTCATATTTACACTCGAATAGTCTGTCTCAGGAGTGATTATGTTCAAGGATAACCTACGAGCTTCGCCAGGACTGATTACATCCGAGGACAACCCACAGGACTGATTACATCTGAGCATCCTGCTTCGCATTTTTCCCGCTCGGACAACCTGTCTCATTTCCCATGTGAGATATATGCATCCGTAATAGAAACATATTAGGACTGATTGCATCCAAGGATAACCTGCAAGCTTCGCCAGGACTTATTATATCCAAGGATAGCCTACATGACTGATTACATCTAAGCAACCTACAATCTTTGCCAGGATTTTACGCTCAGACAACCTGTCTCTCTAGCGATGCTAGTACACATCATTCCCTCTTTTGAGAGGTCTCGTTCTGGATCACACCAAGTCTTTCTCTGAAGTACTCGAACTTCACTCTAGCTAGAGGCTTGGTCAACACATTGACAACATACTCTGCCTCAACAACATACTCTACCTCGACTGTACTCAGCGCCACGCGTAATTGCTTCCTTTTGAACGAGGAGATCATGCCAGATCCCAAACCGAAGCAACGACTTGAGGTGCTCTTTCTATCAGTGGCGCTACTTGCCCAATCCAAATCAAGATAACCATGTAGGTTAATCTTCTGATCCGCATCATATTTGAGCCCATAATCCACTATACCTTTTGTTGATTTTTTTGAGTAGCATCGAGAGCCCTTCTCTTAGGAGATGGGACCACTTGGTTCAGGACCACGGTGAAGACTCAACCCAGTGTTGAGTGACCATTTTGTTGAATGGTAGATATCTGGTCTGGGACCATGATATAGACCCAACTTTGCCTTGGGTAGACTCAACCCAGTGTTGAGTGACCATTCTGTTGAATGGTAGACATCTGGTCTGGGAGCACGATGTGGACCAGTCTAGTACTGGTAGACTCAACTTAGTTCTAAGTAGCCATTCTCTTGGAGAATGGAGGCACCTGGTCTGTTACCAGGAAGGCACTGTAAGCCTTAGATTGGGTCTAGGCATGTGTGGCACTTTGACCCTTTATCTATGGGCTTTGTGTACTTTTCCACGAATAAGCTACCCTTGGTTAAGTTACCCTAGTACCAGATCTAGGTGTCACCCAGAGTGTGAGATAAAAGCATTAGTAACTCTCTTGGTTTATGATGATGTACTTTTGGAATAAAAAAGGATCACAGAGGCACTTGGAAAAAGGCTAAAGTAAAAAATAAATAAGGACTTTTGAACCACAAGAAAAGGACGACAAGTGAAAGTAAAAAATAAATAAAGACTTTTGGTAAAAGTAAAAAATAAATAAAAGACCTTCTTTTGGTAAGAAGGTAAAAGTGAAATTAGGAAAAGATTAAAATATTATTATTTTATCTTTTCTAATTTTGGCCAACTTACAGGTGAATGAAGATTGTAAAAGAAGATCAAGTCTTCTCATTGTTATATACAAGTTTGCTCTCATAGGTGAAGCTGCCATTACTGAAGAAGACTGTTTTCTTGCGTCAGCTAGCACATCCATTCTCAGCAAACCCTCAGCTAGGGTTTTATCAGCAAATTCCCTCTCAAATTTTTTTGGGTAGTCTTCATCTTTTTTGGGTAGCCAAGAGAAATTCCAAGCAGTTTCCTTCTTTTCTCACGGGCTGTGATTTTATTGTTTTTTTGGGCAGGGCATTGCCCTTTACTTTTCCGTGCAGTTCAACTTGTGAGGGCTAAGGCTCTTTAGGCACCCTCAGGTAGCCCTAGAGCAGACCCTTAGGGCTGCTGTAAGCCCACATCACCTCCGGGCCTGTAAGCCCACATCACCTCCGAGCAGCCCATAAGGCTCACCTGAGAGGGTGTTGTAGCAGCTCGTGGCTGCACAGCCCTCAAGGTAACCCATAGGCCACCCCATGAGGTCTCGGATGGGCTTCCAAGCAGCACCAGACCTGCATAGGGCAACTGGGCACCAGTAGAGAGCTGTCGAGCACCAACAGAGGACATTTGGGCAAGCAAAAAGGACAGCCCGTAGGTATTTGACAGATCCATACAGATCCATATGGATCCGTACGACCGTACAACAGGCAGAGTACAAACTGTCAGGTATCTTCAAATCTGAACCAGGTTGCCTGTGATTTTTCGGGCAGGAGAGAGAAAACACTGTTTTTTGATAAAGCCCTAATTGGGCAATTTTCATGTATTTTGGAAATTTGTGGTTCTAGGGCTTGTAACCCTCGGTCTGAATTTTTGCGGAGAATTTAATTGTAACTGTGGTTAAAACCCAGATTTGGGTTTGAGGAACTTTTTGAAGAATTTCTTAAGTCATCTCATTTACGAGATGAGCTACTAATGCTTTTTGGGGTTTTTGTCCTTTGAAGGTTTCCCCAGTGAAAAACTCTTGTGTCCATTGTGCTGATGTGATGAATGTGTTTTTACTGCACTTGTTATCTGTTTAAGTTCATTTGCAAATTTTTTAAGTGTTTATGCTAATGCTAAAATTCAACACCTTTTAGGTACCTCAGTACATGCTTTGCAACTATCATTTCAACATGTCTTGGATCTGTCAGGAACTGGAGTAGGGTGTTTACCGCAAAGCATATGTATGGTCTCGTATTCGTCAGATACATCAATGAGCCAATCATACGATGATACATCGTGGCATCAACCGTCTTAGATGAAGCATCACCCCTAAGCTTCAAGTTAGATGCTATAGGTGTGGCTATTGCCTTGCAGTCCAACATTCTGAATCTCTTCAGAATATCCACTGCATATTTTCCTTGACTAAGGATGATCCCGTTTGCATTCTGGCACAACTCCATGCCTAAGAAGTAGTGCATCATACCTAGGTCTTTCATCCCGAACTCTTTAGCAAGGTCTCGTCTTTGCATCTTTAATGAGTTCCTCTTCGCCTGTTAGAAACAAGTCATCGACATATAGCAAGAGTATCACTGGTCTTCCGTCTTCAACCTTGAAGTAAAGATTGGAATCTGCTTTACTCTTGGTAAAGCCTAAGCTCATCAGGAAGCTATCCATCTTGTCGTACCATGTCCTTGGTGCTTGTTTCAATCCATACAAGGCCTTCTTCAATTTGCACGCATGGGTCTTCCTATCACGTGTATCGAATCCCAGTGTCTGTTCCACGTACACTTCCTCCTCGACTACACCATTCTCTTGACATCCATTTGGTGTATTTTCCATTTCATAACTGCTGCCAATGCAAGTATGGTCCTAATGGAAGTGTAACTTGCCACAGGTGCAAATGTCTCTTCGTAGTCTATGCCTTCTTTCTGTGAGAAGCCTCGTGCTACGAATCTTGCTTTGTATTTCTTGATGCTGCCATCTACAGCATGCTTGATCTTGTAGATCCATTTTGAAGTCGCGACAGACTTCTTCTCCGGTCTTGGAACTATCTCCCAGACATCATTCTTCATGATCGATTGATATTCCTTGATCATAGCATCCTTCCTTTCTTTATTTTCTGTAGCCTCTAAATAGGTGGAAGGTTCTTTGTCAATGATGTCACACAACAGAGCTACATAGCTATTGTAGGAATTTGCCCTTTTTCTCTCTCTATGTATTCCTTCCAGACCGCCATACCTTTCAGCTTCTCGTATGAGCTCCCGTGCCCATGCTGGTTTCCTCTTGTGGGAATTCCTCTCAAGGAATGTCTCTACTAGCTCTTGTGGTTCTGTCATGTCATGATCTTCGTGGTCTCTGGAATTGCTTCTTGAATTTCCATATCTCAAACTCTCGTTTCTTCAGGTTCCTCGACCTCCTTAACAGGTATCCTTCTGGATTTGATGTATGACAAGTCTTCATCAAAGGTTACATCTCTATTGATGTCGATCTTCTTGAATCCTGGGAAGTATATCCAGTAGGCCTTTGATGTATCACTGTATCCTACGAATATACCCTTCCTCCTAGAAGGATCGAGCTTGGTCCTTTTCTCCTTTGGGATATGTATGTACACCGGGTAGCCAAATATCCTCAGATGGCTACCTTTTGGTTTCTTTCCTGAGAAAGCCTCTTTAGGAGTTTTGTTGTCAAGTACTCGATGAGGAGTACGGTTCTGTACATACACAGCTGTTCTTGCTGCCTCCACCCAAAGGTGCATAGGAACATCCTGGTCATGCAACATAGCTTTTGCTGCCTCCATCATGGTTCGGTTCTTTCGTTCCGCAACCCCATTTTGTTGAGGATTGTGGGGACTGCTCAACTCCCTCTTAATCCCGGACTCTTTGCAGAGTTTCTTGAATTCTTCCGAAGTGAATTCTCTGCCATTATCTGATCGTAGAGTCTTGATCTTCCAATTAGTTTGATTCTCGACCAAGGCTTTATATTCCTTGAACTTACTGAAAATTTCACTTTTCCCTTTCAAGAAATATATCCAAGTTTTATGTGAGAAATCATCTATAAAGGAACTATAGTACACATACCCAGTTAATGAACTAGAAGAAATGGGTCCACATACATCTGAGTGTACACCCTAAGAGTATTTCTTTAGCCTTTCTTTCACTGCTGGGAAATGTCTTCTTCGCATTCTTTCCTTGTGCACATCCTTTGCAAATGTCTTCATGCTTTGCCTGGATCTTTGGCAGTCCTGAGACTGCCTTGCTTTCCATTGGTAGTGCTTTGTAGTGCACATGTGCAAGCCTTCTGTGCTGTAGTCCACTTGGTTCAATTGACTAATGAACCAGTGCTTGCTCAAGCTATCCCTTGAGCTTGTACAACCCTCTGTCTTCTTCTCCAATCACTGTTGCATCCTCTATTGTCTTTCTTTTAGGCCACATCAGAACTTGGCCATCGACAAAAACAACCCTAATTCCTTTTGCATCTAGTGTAGAAATAGAGAGAAGATTCTTCTTCAATCCTGGAACATATAACACATCCTTTATCTTTAAAGATTTCCTGGAGTGAAGCTTATGTGAAGCTTCTCCACTCCCTTTTTTGGGGTATGGATAATCATCCCCAAGCTTCACCTTGTGAGGTGACTCATGTTCATACATAGTAATGAATGATTCCTTGTATCCCGTCATATGCTTAGAAGCTCCACTATCCACACGCCAATCATTGCTTCCGTGTGAGAAAGTGTCCCTTTTCATCAAGTATAACATCGAACATTTGAAGTATCTCTCTTGGTCTTCTTTTGTTTCTTGTCCTTCTTCTTGTTGTGATGGAAGTTCTCCTTCTTCTCCTTCTTCTTGGTGTGAACTGTGAGAGCTTGATCTTCAGTTGCTCCCATCTTCTCTTCTCTTCTCATGAGTCGAGCTTCTTCTTGTGCACATTCTTCTCGGAGTCTGCTGAAAGCTAAGTTGCAAGGAAACTTGGGTATGGGTATGGGTATGGGGATGCCACTTTTTCAAAAAGGTTACTTGGGTACGTCGGGGATATATATATGTCATAGTCACATCATACATGCATTTGATTTCTTCATAAATTATGAATCATGATTTATAATTATAAATTCGATGATTATTTGAATATATATATATATATGTCATAGTCACATCATACATGCATATGATTTCTTCATAAATTATGAATCATGATTCATAATTATAAATTCAATGATTATTTGAACAATGAACTTTTGATTATTTTAACAATGAACATTCTGATTGAAAATTTGAAACATGTGGTAGTAGTACCCATACATGGATTGCATTTTACTGAGTTGACTGTACCCCCGGAGTAGTAGTACCCAAACATGTGGTACGAAGTACCCAAACACGAGGTATGACGCACCATTTCGCCTATAAGTACCCTTTTTTTATAATGGAGTCTCGGGTACGTGGACCAAGTATGGGGTACGACAGGGTACATTAGGAGACATATCCTACGAGTACCCAAGTACTTGGTTCCCTACACCTGGGTACGGGTATCCTGGATACATACATTGAAAGAGATCAACCTCCTTCTTGCACAAATTACTTGAATGAATGAATCCCATGATCTATGGAGACCATTCAACGTGGGCATCAAAATTTCTCTTTCTTCAACATTCTCTTCAACTGCTTCAAGTTGTTCTTTGATTTGAGTAACCCTTGTGAAGGAAGGCTGTATAGTCTCGGAGTTTTGTATCTTCACATTCTTCAATTGGTTCCTCAAGGTCATCTTTCGGTTGATGTTCTTTCCTTAGAACATCTTCGTCAAAGCATCATACACTTCCTTTGGTGTCTTGAATGAAGACACATAGGGGCTGAGGTGATCCTTAATAGAATCTGCAATGATTCTCTTAGCCTTAGCCGTGCTTCTCTTATGAGCAACCTTTGCCTCATCTCTCTCTGGTTTTGGAACTTCTCCAGTGATGTACTGATCCAAATCATTCTCTTTGAGGATTAAGGAGATTCTGTACTTCCATGCCCGAAAGTTATCAGCCTCTCCAAACTTGCCCTCAAGCCGAGTATGGTGAGTCATCTTTTCAAATGAGAACAGGAAATGGCAAAGATTTAGATCTTACCGATTTGAGGTGTTTGAACTGATTCCAGAGCTAGCTGACCTAGGGTTTGTCAGAGAAACCCTAATTTTCCAAACTTGGAGTTTCAGAATTCTGTTTGGACAGAAAGATGGGCCTCGTTGAGGCGAGTTGCTCATCAAGGTCACTTTTTGAAGATTGAGGTGGGAAGCCTCCAAAACTTAATGCCCTAGTTTCTCTCGACACTAGTGACAGGGTAAAAAATGAATCTTCTTCAAATATGAAATTGCTTCCACCAAAAGATGCGCCCTACTGAGGCGAGTTAACCTAGCCCTCTTTTCTTGATTATCTGTGGAGACTGGAAAGAACACCTTGAACTAGGAAGCCCTGGTTTCTGCAGCTGCACAGTGCCTTCTTTCAAAGAGGCCCTGATACCATGTTAGTTTTTCTAGATCTTTAATAGCTTAATTCAGATCTTTGTCTTAAAGAATAAAAGGTACAACTAGATGCATAATATAAGAGATTCACAAGACAGATTTTCACCGGGGAAACCATAAAGGAGAAAACCCCGCAAACTTCCTCAGAATAGTAAGATGATCAAAACCAGTAATAAGAAGTATTCAACAACTATCTGTCTCTCCTCCCTTTGTCTCTTTTTCTCTCTCATGTGAACTTGAGAGTGTGAGGTGTGTATAAATGACGGAGGGTGCCTCCCTATTTATACTAATAAAGTGATGACCAAATACATGACTGGGGCTGACTTGTCTTTCTAACAGGGCTGACTTCTCCTAGAGAGACTCCAAATACACATTACATGATACATGACTGGGGCCGACTTGTCTCCCTAACAGGGCCGACTTCTCCTAGAGAGACTCCAAATACACATTACATAATGTTACACAAGGGACTATTGCCTCGATTTACAATGGAGGTTGTACCTAAAGGTCTAGACACTATTAAGGCATCCCGCAAGGAGGTAAACACATCTCCAATGGGGGTACAACGACATACAATGATAATATACATCAGAATATCTTCCGAAGTTACAAATACATCAACAGCCACCACCCTTAGTCACTTGGCTGAGAGGTGATGCCATATGAGAAAATCCCAACATGAACCTGTGAAAGAAGTTGGTAAAGCCCAAGAAGCTTCGAAGCTTGGTTAGTGTTGTTGGGATTGGCCAGTCACGAATGTCTTGGATCTTAGTTGGATCCACATGTAGCCCATTCTCATCTGCAATGTATTTGAGGTATTGGACCCTGATCAAGCCAAATGAGTATTTCTGTAAGTTAGCATACATCTTGTGTTGCCGTAGAGTGTGAAGGATGTGTTGAATGTGCTACAAGTGTTCTGCCCAACTCCTGCTGAAGATGAGGATATCATCCAGACATACAACCACAAAGGAGTTGGTGAAAGGTCGCACGCTGTCATCCATTATCCTCATGAAACTTGCTGGGGCATTTGTTAAGCCAATGGGCATGACCAACCATTTAAAAAGATTCTTTAGACTTGAAAGCAATCTTCCATATGTCAATTGATTCTATTGCAACCTGGTGGTAGCAGAATTTCAGATCAATCTTGCTAAAGTACTTGGCTCTCTTGAGTTGATCAAGAATGTAATCAATTTAGAGAATTGGGTACCGATTCGTGACTGTGATTTTGGTTAGAGCTCTGTAATCAATACAGAAGCGCCAGGTCCCATCTTTCGTTTGCACGAACATGAGTGGACTTCCTCAGGGTGAAGAGCTGGGTCAAATCTGCCACTTTTGGTGCAACTCCTGAATTTGCTACTTGATTTCCTCATTTTCTAGGAGAGAGTGTCGATATAGTAAACCCATTAGGTAAAGATGCACCAGGGTTCAGATTGATTGAATGCTTGAATTGACAGTGCAGAGGTACCTCGATAGGTGAGGTGAAGATGTCCAATATTCTTCTACGACTTTGTCCGCTTGCTTCTGTTGTGTAGAGAGGCCTTGTGCGAAGGCCAATTACGTGGACGTGACCTTCCATTCACTATGAGAACGAATCATGAAGAGGACAAATTTCTCAGATTGGGAGATGATTTTTTTACATTGCTTAGCTGAGATTAACGAGACTGTGGTAGGTGGAATTACCTCTGGTATGCTGTACCATGGTTTTCTTAAAGTAACAGTGACGCTACAAGGTCTAGGCTTATACATAGCATGTCGTTTCTAAATAAGTGACTAACACAAAAGAACATCACAAACTTCAAATGGGGCAACATCACAGAATACCTCATCCTTAAAGGGATTGATGCCATAAGGTAGGAGGCACTGTTGGCTGACGCGAAGATTTTGTCCATGGCTAATTTACCCGATGTTGTATGGTTGTGGGTGTGGGGTCATCGACAACTCCAATCGCTTGACGACCTTTGTTGAGATTATGTTCTTTTGGCTTTTGCTATCAATAATGTGATGTAGTGTAGCGCCTTTCATTCACGTCTGCGAGTGGAAAATATGCTCACCTTGTTTTGGCTCCTTTGGTCCATTGGGCTGGACCTTGGTGGTAGCCACTGTGGCACTGGATTTTGCATCAATGATCAACTTCCCCTTTTCTGACGCTGAATTAGAGTTTGAGCTTGGATCTAACTTTGAGGCTTTTAGCTCAGCCACCAATGACTGCTTTGAGTGACATTCATCACTGTTGTGCCAAGGGATTTTGTGGAACTCGCACCACTTCCCAATGTTTTTCTTTGTCTTCCCACTACCCTTCTTTGCTTGTGGCTTACATTGGTTGTTTTGAGGTTGTCCATCCTTGCTTTGTCCTTTTTTGTTTTGTGGATTGGGGTTGGCTTTTCCTTGCTTATGCTATGATGCGTTTGCAGATCCAAACTCTTGTTTATTCCTCTGCCTCAATTTTTACTCGATTTTGATAGCATACCGATGAGCGGCTCCTAGTGAAGAGATGTCCAAAAACTCCATTTTTGTTTGGATGTACCTATGTAGACCCCCATGGTATTTTACTAAGTCACCAGACACGTCCAAATGGGTCAAAGTGTCTCGTGTCATCGTGTGGGACACTGACACGGTGTCAGACTTGTGTTTTGGACGTGTCCTGTTTTAGGGCACGCCCAATACACGTGTTTGACACCGTGTTAGGACGTTTCCCAAAATTAGGACACCATGTTCCTAAAAACAAGACACTTCCAACCCAAAAAAACTATGAAAAACAATTTTATTGTCATTCATTCACATTTTTCAGTGAGGATTGAGCTCTAAGAGGGTTTTTTTTGCAGGTGAAGAGCATTAGAAGGTTTTCCATCTAATCAACCCCATTTTGTATTTGCCAATGGCGTTTCGACATATATGTAGTATATTTTGATTTTGATGACTTAATGAGAAATTTTATGAGTCTATGAGAACCCACTGCATCGATGGAATTATAGTCCCCCATGTTTGTCATCCTTCTCTTTCTATGTCTGCAATTTGTGATGTATTTTATTCTTCCATGTAGATTTACATATTACATTGTTTGGCTCTTAGTTGTGATATATTTTTAGTATTCTTATATGTACATTTATATGTCACATCGGTTGGCTCTTGGACTCTCAAATCAAGCCAAACAACTTCGCAAGGGGATTCATTTCACATAGGGCAGGTTACCCTTTATTTCTATTCCTACCCATGACATTCAATCTAAGTGGCATAATCTATAATACAAAGGGTGTTTAGTAATGTGAACTTATAACATTAGGGTGTGGCCTCCATCCATGTAATCTAATCAAATAGAAATAGTCTTATTTTGGTTGGGTTTCTTGTGCCTCTCGCGAGCAGCCAATAGTGGGGGTGAAGGAAGCCAATCACCAACCTTTTCCCTTTGTTTCAATAGTGGATTGAAACCTATCCCTTTCCACTAATGGGGGTTTCAACTAGGTCTATCATTGACATATGCATTGTGATTTGTGAATGTGTAATGTCTATTGATTGTAATTTCTATTGAATATTTATAAATGTTCTAGTTTCTACAAATTTTGGATCTGAATGTCTATATACATATATATAAAACGTGTCCTCCGTGTCCAAATTTTGGGGGTTGCTGTGTCCGTGTCGGACACTCGTATTCCCGTGCCCTATAAAAATGTCCAAATTTTGATTAGATCAACTCTTCAGATAAAAATGTCAAATAATGAAAATATGTCAAATCACATAAACAATTTGAGATTGCTGCTATCACAACTAGCAGAAGAAGATGCAAAGGCAATATTGTAAAAGTGTTTTCCCTCTAAATATAGCGGTGTAGTAGTTTACTAATTATGGAGCCAAATATCTCATTGTTTTTCCAGACTAACTATGTCAATGAGATAGCGAGCATCATGTGGGATACCCACCAATCCAGATAGACGAGCCAAGAACACAATGATTATGATCTGCGCCGTTTTGAATCCATTCCACTAATTTAAACAGGAGGGCCATGGTTTGGGGAATATGCTGATGCATAGCCTGAGCCATGGCATTCCTCTTGGTCAACCGAGAGTGCACTCATATGAGCTAAAAGGATGAGTCAGATCACCAGATTTTGCTGGTGGATAGGATTTTCCAACTTGTCTCCCGGCAGGAGGTGGAGACCGAGAAGCACTTCATTTTCAGGTGCCCCATTTCGTATAAGTTTCAGTGGAGATTTTGCTGCTTATACACAGAGTCTAGTAGGTCCTTTGCAACTTTATTCCTTTACCCAGAGTACAGATGTCTTGTGCTGTACAAATGGGAACCAGTGAGATATAGATGATGATACTTAACCTTCGAGGCCTACTTGGTGGATTACCTCCTTTTAGCCCCTGTTGGCCAACATAGGCACTAAATGCCCAACTGATATTGGTGTCACTGTTACAAATTTCAACAGCTCGTGAGACATTGTCTCCTTGCACCAGAGACCATAAGGCCTCTTGGTTTTAATGTTTCCCTCACATGACATAAATGAATCTCTACCCTTATTCCTTTGCAGCACAATACTCATGAACATATGCCCATCTCAAGGATAGCTACAACAAGGGGTTCCCAACTTCTCTTCTCCAGGATGGCATAACTGTGTCCTTAGCCCTCGCCACTCTTAGTAGGACATTGTCAGGGTCAGCATTAACATATTTGTGGTGTATAATGTTGGCTCCTCCTCTGAATTTGATGTTGTCATGGGTGTTAATTTTCCTTTGCATCCATAGTCTTTGCTGCTTTCTGGAGAACCGTTTATGGAACAACACTGCTACTGGGGTGCTTTCTTCTTTGATGTACTATCTAGTTCACTATTTAGAGCAAACCCTTTGGGTTTACCTCGTTTTTGTTGAAATTTGACATGTGTATGATAATTTTAAAATTTGCAGACTATAAGAGAGATAGTACTTGAGATATTAACAGCAGTAGAACAAATGCAGTAGTAAAACAGGCATCCACACAATTGAACACAAGATTTTTCACAAGCAAACCTTTTAAGGGCAAAACCCCCAAAGCATTAATAATTCATCCTCTAAATGAGATGACTGAATTTGTACATGAGCAGATAATTTGTTCACAGAACTCTGAGATGAATGTAAATAAAATTTTCCAAACTGAGTAAGCCCTAACAGGCTTATACTTTACTGCTGCTGTTGCCACGTGGTCTGTACCTGCTGCTTCCATTTGGACTGGACCTGCTGCATTGACTGTACCGTCTGTGCTGCTGTGACTGTGCCTGCTGCCACCTCTGTTTCCACCTCAGCAAAGGCTGCTGCTATAATGTATCAGCCCTAATAGGGCTCGGGAGCAAGGGAGCACAGCCCTAGTAGGGCTCGGGGTGCTGTAGTATATGTAAGGCAGCTAGGGTGCTAGTGTAGCAGACCCTAGTTACCTCACCGCCTCTGCTGCTACCTCCACCGTGAGCTGTATTAGCTCTGCTGTTACTGCTCCTCACCACCAAGACTTTTATGCATCCTCCACCGTGACTGAGATATACCGTGAAGGAAGAAGCCCTAGCAGGCTTAGAGCTGCCACGTTAGGGAAGAGATAAAGAATAAAATCCAGCCACAAATTTTCCTCAGTCAAACACAGCTGCGATGAAGGAGAAGACCTCAGCCACTGAAATGTTCTTTTGGAGCGGTCAAGTGATCTTGGATGATGATAAAATGTTATGCAATTCTTCTTCATTTATAGTCCATCAAACATAATATGTTGGTTTCACATAATTAGGAAGTTGACATTAGGGCTTTCATTCTTTTTCATCTTTGAGTCTTTGACCCTTGACTTTTAATGTTTTGTGACTCAAAGGTATTTTTGGTGTTTGTCTTGTGCCACTTGGTCCTTCATTTGATGGTCACTTGGACCAAGACAAGGGTTTCATGGTCCTTCAAGTGTTTTTGTGACCACAACAAGTTGTCTCAAGAGTTCTTCAGGGTCCTCAAGATTCATTCATGCCCACTCAAAGTGCATCTTCATAACTAAGGATAATTATTAAATGCATTATCTTGATCTCCTTGTTGCCACCAAGATCAGGTGCTAGGTCTCTCAACCGAGGGTAGCCCGTTCCTTGAGAAGCTCTCATAGCCCATAGATCAAGGAGAGGAGTGCATCACTTGCCCAGACCCAGTCTAGGGCTTATGGTGATGACTTGGTAACTGACAAGGTGCCTAATCCCCAGCCTGCATTAGATGACTCAATGTCAAATACTTGGTAATTGACCAAACGCCTCCTTTCTCCCAGAGAATGGCCCTTAGCCCCAGGCTGAGGTCCTAGTCCTAGACTAGGTTAAATTCCTGGTAATTGACCAGGTGCCTCCATTCTACCAGAGAATGGCCCTTAGCCCCAGGATGAGATCCCTGTCCCAAACGGGGTTAAATTTCTGATAACTGACCAGGTGCCTCCATTCTCCCAAAGAATGACCCTCAACCCCAAGCTGAGGCCCTGGTCCCAGGCTGAGGCCCCAGTCTCAGGCTGAGTTAATTTCCTGGTTACTGACTAGGTGCCTCCATTCTCCCAAAGAATGGGGCTCAACCCAGGATGATGCCCTAGTCCCAGACTAGGTTAGTTTCATGGTAACTGACTAGGTGCCTCCATTCTCCGAGAGAATGACTCTCGATGCTACATAGGATAAACCAACACTCCCTCTCAGCGAGAGAGCTATTCTCTATAATGCCAAGCTTGTCACAAAAGTATATGAACTTTGCTGCTGTTAGAGGCTTGGTTAAAATGTCTGCAATTTGTTCATTGGTATGGATATACTAAAGCTTCTGGGTTCCTCTCTAAACTAAGTTTGTGATGAAGTGGTACTTCATTTCAATGTGTTTTGACCTGTCGTGAAACATAGGGTCCTCTGAAATCTTTATGCAACTTTGATTATTACAATGAATAATAGTTAACTCGAGCTTTCCACCAAACAGATCAGAGAGAAGTTTCCTAAGCCAAACTGTTTCTCTGCAGGCATCACTGGCAACAATATACTCGACCTCAACTATGCTCTGAGCTATGGAACCCTGTTTCTTGCTGGACCAAGAGATCATTGCCGATCCCACATTGAAGCAGTAACCTGATGTGCTTTTCCGGTCTACTGCATGACCAACCCAATCAGAGTCGGCATATCCAACTAACATTACCCCACTGTTGGAGGTATACTTGACCCATAGGTAATAGTACCTCGCACATATCTGAGCACATGTTTAGCATCTACTGAGTGTATGTGCTTCGGATCGGACATGAACTGACTCAATGCATTCACTGTGTAACAAATATCTGGTCTCGTATGCACTAGATACATCAAGGATCCAAATGAGTTGTCGATACTGAGTAGGATCCACAACCTTTGAACAGGTGGCTGAGGCACGTAACTTCTTCAGATTTGTTGTCATGGGTATGCTCATGGGCTTGCAGTCCTGCATTTCGAATCTTTGCAAGACATCGATTGCATACTTCCCTTGTGTCAGGAAGATCTCATTTGGCTTTGCCAGACCTCTAAGCCAAGAATATAGTGCATCAGATTGAGATTCTTCTTTTCAAATTCAGAGGTGAGCTCCTACTGACATTGGGCTATCAGTTGTTCCTCTCCAGTAAGGAACAAGTCATCCACATACAGAACTAGGATCAAGTGATGGTTGTGAACAACCTTAAAGTACAGGTTGGAGTCAACAATACTTTTGGAGAACCCCAAGCTATGAAGATAGCCATCAATTCTTGCATACCATACTCTTGGGGACTGTTTGAAGCCATACAAGGCTTTCTTCAGATTACACACATGGGACTCCTGCCCAAGAGTCACAAAGCCTTCTGGTTGTTCAACGTAGACTTCCTCTTCAATCTTGCCATTAAGGAAAGTTGTCTTTACATCCATTTCATGGAGTTTCCATCCAAACACAACAAGGGAGATGATAGTTCTTATGGTGGTATATGTGGCGACAGGAGCAAAAGTTTTGTCATAGTCTATGCCTTTCTTTTGAGTGAAGCCACAAGCTACAAATCTAGCTTAGTACTTTTCAATGCTACCATCAGCGGCATGCTTGATTTTGTAAAGCCATTTAGACGTTACCACAGACTTTCTTGTCGATCTAGGGACAACTTCCCACACATCATTTTTCATAATTGAATTATATTCTTCGATCATGTCATCATTCCACACCTGTAGACTTGCCGCTTCTTTATATGTAGAAGGTTCTGCATCAATGAGCTTGCTCATAAGACCTGAGTACTTATGGCGCTTTATGCTTTCTTTGAAGGTTCCAGGAGGAGCTTTATGCTTCTCAGCTTCTTGCAAAGTTTCTCAGAACCAAGCAGGACTTCTTTTGGAGGGAGGAGCCTCAAGTAGTTCTTCAGTTGGTGCATTCAGAATTTGAGGCTCATTTTCTTATTCCTCCCTCTGAACTTTTGAATGAGGAGAGTTTGGAATTTCAGAAGGAGATTCTTTTGTATCCTTTGGAAGCTCTTTTGATTAGCGGAACACAACTTCCTCATGGAATATCACATCTCTACTGATTTCAATGTACCTTTGTCCAGGAACATAGATGCGGTAAGCTTTCGAGCTTTCACTGTAACCAACAAATGTGCCTTTCTTTCCGGAAGGCTCCATCTTAGATCTCTTTTCTTTTGGCACATGAATATATACAAGAGTGCCAATAATCCTCATGTGGTCAACTGCGGGTTTCTTGCCTATGAATACTTCTTCTAGAGTCTTTTCCCCCAAGATGGCATAAGGGATTTTGTTTTTAATGTACACATCAGTATAGGAAGTCTCAACCCACAGAGATAAAGGAAGATCGAGGTCACACAACATAGCTTTGGCAACTTCACATATCGTTCTATTCTTCATTTCTGCAACCCCTTTCTGTTGAGGGTTGTATGGCACTGTTAGCTCCCTCTTGATTCTTGCTTCTCGTAAAAAATCATCAAACTCATTAGATTCAAATTCACCTTCGTTATCTGACCTCAAGATATGGAAGTGTCTTCCTGTTTGGCTTTCAATTAGAGCCTTGAACTCCTTGAATTTGCCAAACGTTTCACTTTTAACCTTTAGAAAGTAGATCCAGGACTTGCGAGAGTAATCATCTATGACCAATACATAATACAAGCAACCACTCAAGGAAGACGAAGACATAGGCCCACATATGTCAGAATGAATCATATCCAAGATCCCTTTAGATCTGCTCTTACTTTTGGAGAAGGATTTCTTAGTATTCTTGCCTAGAGCACAACCTTTGCAAACACCACTATGTTCATGAGAAAACTCAGGCATACCTGTAACTGACTTTTGAAGACCAAGGAGAGCTGTATACTGAAGGTGCCCAAACCTTCGATGCCACAGTTCACATGGGTCGATTGTGTTGTGAACTAATGCTTGAGTGGATTTTCCGGATGCTATGTAAAGACCTCCCTCTCGAACTCCAATCAATTCACCTGAACTTAACTTCTCATTCTTTGCCCATAGTAGAACCTTCCTGTCCATGAAGATAACTTTGTAGCCTTTATCTTCTAAGCCAACAATTGAGAGGAGGTTCTTCTTCAAGCTAGGGAAGGACTTCTTGAACTTCTTTGTTTTGGCTGTAAGGGCAAGGTTCTCTTCCTTAGAGCCATTTCCTCTGCTTTCAATTTTTCCTTCTTCCAAACAATCATGCCAAAGTCTATCAAAGTTTGGATGAGTTTCATGTCCACTTACAGTTGTCAGAAAGGTTTCCCAAGAACCAGGAAGACCATCGAGTACAGTTTGTACAAGATCATCATCATCCACAGGAACACCAATGGAAGAAAGTTGATCTCTTACGTGAGTGATTTTTGTGAAGAAGGGGGCCACTCCTTCATCTTTTTCCATCTTCAATGTACGAAGTCGCTTCTTTTTGGCTGGGTGCTTTTTTCTTGTATAAATTTGTCAAGGTGTCAAAGTATTCTTTGGCAGTCTTCAGTGGTGTTATGGTAGGCATCAGGGTCTCCTTGACCGAGTCATATATGATTCTTCTTTCCTTGGCTTGCTTCTTATTGAAGGCTATCCTTCCTGCATTAGATGTAGGTTCTTCCATAGCATTGATGACCAAGTCATCAAGGTCATTTTCTTTCAAGGTGGCCCTAAGCCTTGCTTTCCATGAGTTGTAGTTGGCTGACCCTTCAAGTCTTTCCTCTTGTCTGAAGGTGTTGGAAGCCATCTCTGATCAACATTTGTGCTATCTCAGTCTGCAAGTGTCCCAAGGTCTATGGAGGCCACAATGGTCTGCTCAAACACTGTACACTTCACATGCAAAGCTCTGATACCATGTTGAAATTTGACATGTGTATGATAATTTAAAAATTTGCAGACTATATTACAGATAATACTTGAGATATTAACAACAGTAGAACAAATGCAATAGTAAAACAAGCATCCACACAATTGATCACAAGATTTTCACGGGAAAACCTTTTAAGGACAAAAATCCCAAAGCATTAATAATTCATCCTCTAAATTAGATGACTAAGTTTGTACATGAGCAGAGGAATTTGTTCACAAAACTCTAAGATGAATGTAAATAAAATTTTCCAAACTGAGTAAGCCCTAACAGGCTTATACTTTACTGCTACTGTTGCCACGTGGACTGTACCTGCTGCTGCCACGTGGACTGTACCTTTTGTGTTGCTGTGACTCTAGCTGCTGCCACCTCTGTTGCCACCTCAGCGAAGGCTGTTGTTGTAGTGTATCAACCCTAATAGGGCTCAAGAGCAAGGGAACACAACCCAAGTAGGGCTTGGGGTGCTGTAGTATATGTAGGGAAGCCAGGGTGCTAGTGTAGCAGACCCTAGGTACCTCACCACCCTTTGCTGCGACCTCCACCGTGAGCTGTAGTAGCTCTGCTGCTACTGCTCCTCACCACCAAGACTTGCATACACCCTCCACCGTGACTGAGATATACTGTGAAGGAAGAAGCCCTAGCAGGTGTTACCACCTAAGTTGTACTTAGTGGTTTTTTTTCTTTATCAAGTGAGCCTGGTGAACCGGACAGGGTTAACTTGTTCGGACTTCAAAAGACCTTTGGAAGTACTTCTGGGAAGTGCTTGTCGTACTATATCACATGTTCATACCCCATGGGGGAATTGTAATGAATGTTCTAGCATGATAGTGTCTGTAAAAGACTCGGTCTCTTAGACTTTATTTGTCAATCCGATTAGCCCAAGGTGTTTTTTCCCTTGGTTATTATTGGTTGTTAAATAAACGACTGATAATTTCTGAGTTTTTCACTCCATACTTCCAAAGTTGGGGTGGTCGGCTTGGCATTTAGGCCTATTGAGGTTATTAGAGTCTATGTGTCAATGTATAAACATGCTAGACATCATGGTCGAGTCATATGAACATGTCTAAGTCCCCCTAGGTTTTTTCAATTTTTCAATTTTTTAGTTTTTCCAGTGTTTTTTATTAAAATTTAATTTTTCCAAAACTTAGGCTATTTTTTAATAGTTTAATTGGAAAAATTGATTTTGTAATAAAAGTGGGCCAAGTAATCAGTTTCAGTCATGTAGGTGCTCATTTTCAAGCTAAGAGCACCATGTGAACCAATGGACCCACTATTTCCTAGTTTTGAGTGATTTTCCATCACTCAAGTTAGAAAGCCCCAAAAATCAATTATTGATTATTTTAATTAATAAATTGATGAATAATGGAGCAAATCAAAAATCATAAATCAGTGGATTCTCAACTGATTTGATTGAAATCAGTGAGATTTGAAGCAGATTGACTGGATCTGACAAATCCTTGACTGAAGGAGGTGATCAAATAAGATCTAGAGTTGATCTTCAGCTGTCTTCATGGGGAATTGCGCCCTCTCTCTCTCCTCCACACGTGTGGACTCTCCTGGATGCTCTGAGGACTGATGTGTCGGTTTATGGGTTGATGTGTTAGCTCAATCAAGCCCCTGATTGACAAGTAGGCTCAGTTCAGCTTCAGATCTGCATTGATCGACTCTCCATCAGCTGATTTGATCTGATTCCTTGAGGAATTGCGCCCCCTCTGGGCTGGATGTCCTGTTTTTTGTATATATCTTGGCTGAGGCTCCCTCTTCCAAACTAGTTAGAGCTGGATTGAAGGGCTTGCTATTGTAATCGTGTATTGATCATCATTTGTTGAAATAAAGAGAAGCTTTGGAGGCTCAATTCTGGAGTACCTTTCATGTGTGGATCATCATTATCATGCTGCATTTGAGGTGAAACTGCTATTTTTTCAATTTTTTGCACTTAACTGTTGTCTGCCTAAATGGTTATTGGAATCATAGGGATAGATCATTGTAAGTAAGCTTGCTTACTTCTATTTTGCTGCATATGTTTGAATGAGCTAATACCTGTATGCTAAATAAGATTATTTGCATGCTGTATCATCTATTTCTCATATGTATCTTCAGATTTAATGGTTTTGTTTGCAGGATTTGTTGTGTAGCTTACAAGGTTGCCGTGATTGGAAGATCTATGGTTCAAGTTTGAATCCATTGGTTTCCCCACAGAGATTGCTAAGATTGTGCCCCTCGGTGCTTCACTACCAAGTTTCCTTTGTAGATCTGCTTCAGCAACAAGCACTTCTCTTCTCCTTTTCCTCCTTTAAAAATCTTAAATTTTCTCCAAACTAGTTACTATTAAGGAGTTTTATTGCTCAGATCTGTCTCATTAAGAAAATTCCACATAGATCTAGTTAGTAAGGTCCTTTCCTAAGTCTAGACCTCAGTTTTGTTTTGCATATAAAGTTAGATTTTAAGAGATCTAGTTGAAATTACCCTCTTTTTGCAAGCATTTAAATGAAAATTTGTAGCTTGCTGTTAAGGTAGTTTCCTTTGTTGTAGGTTAAAATTTCATATTCTGCAATAGAAGTGCACATTTTATTGGCTGCCCAAAAGGCAAGCCAAGATCCCAAGGAAAGCCTGCTTTCCTTGGTTCCTTTTTACCCCTTTTAACTAGTTTTAACTTAGTTTTTTTTGGTTAAAAGTAAGCTGACCCAAAGGTACTTTCAAAGTGCTTTTGGGCATATTTTAGTTTGATATGCTTGCTGGTTTTTAGCAGGTTTGACATAAAAGAAAGGAAACTGCAGTTCGAAAGTGGCCTCAGGAGCGTTCAAATCCCCCCAGGGGTCTCCCATTTGACTAAAACCTTTAATTTTCGCACTTTGTAAGCTCTTGATTTCACTCTGTATAAGGATCAAGAGGCATTATATCAGTTCTCTGATATTGTAACCGCTGTTAATAAAAATAATTTTTGAATAGGCTCTTTCGAGCCCATTCCCCATCCCCCCTGGGGGCATTTGCGTCGATGTCTTTTTTTACCTTTTTGTTCATCCCTTTTCAAACTAGCGTAGCTCTAATCTACAGGGTAGTATACTTTAATTCATTATCAATTTCATCTTCCATATTTGATATTTCAAAGTAATCTTAATACTTACCCCACGACTTCTCGATTGACCCGAAAGGGGAAAGAGATTCGTGGTAGGACTAATTAGAAAACCAGAATTGTGTATCTGTGTTTTCCTTTTCATCATTTATTTTTCAGCTATTATAAAATTAACCCCTCCTTGATTCCTCGATTGAGATCCACTTGGATCGAAAGAGGTTCCTGGAGGGTTTTCTTTTTAACAAGAACACCCAGTTTAAAATTTACTAAAATTGACAAGACTCTGGTGTATATGCTCTGCACCTGGCTGCGGTTCATCTGATCAGTCAAGCTGTATCAAAGTCACTTGAGTGACTAGAATAATTACGACTCACTCTCCCAAATTTACAAACCATCAGGTGAAAATCCAACACCTAGATCAAACCTTTACGGTGGCAAAATACCCAAAGGAAGCGGGAACTTCTGAAAAGTGACCTCGGGGCGCCGATCTTTGTCACACCCTAATGGGTGTGTTATGAACAATAGTCCTAGAGACTCCATTCAGCCCACATATTCCTTGCGGGTAGCCGTGAAGGTTTAGTTTTGGACATACTCCAAGTACTCTCGGGTATATCTGGAGTCCACCCCTTCACCTAATTTTAATCAACTCACACCTCAAATTTAACTTAAAACGTACCAAGAGGCAATTGCAAAACATTCACTCCAAGCACATGCAAGTACATTGATTTTATTTTGACTCCATTCTAAGGCACTGGTTATTTTCTTGCTTTATATATATATATTGTGTCTCAGCATTGTGCTTTCGTGCATTCATTTTTGTATCATGTCATCTTTGATTGTCTATAGTTAAATTTCAAACTCCTAAGTAACTCATTCAGTTTAACATCACCATACTAAGTAATTATCCTTAGTAACTTAATAGGGTCTACCCCCCTTGGCTTCGTTAGGAGTTGAGCCTAAACGGAGGAGTCAAGAACAAGGTGACAGCCTTGACTCTAGACTTGCCCCCAAGGACACACCGAGTGGCTTGAAGATTTCTGCCACGTGACCCAGGTGTGTGAAAGGCGGCAACAACAGGCTTAGAGTTGACACGCTAGGGAAGAGATAAAGAATAAAACCCAACCACGAATTTTCCTCAGTCAAATACAACTGCGATGAAAGGAGAAGACCTCAGCCACTGAAATGTTCTTTTGGAGCGGTCAAGTGATCTTGGATGATGATAAAATGTTTTGCAATTCTTCTTCATTTATAGTCCATCAAACATAATATGTTGGTACCACATAATTAGGAAGTTGACATTAGGGCTTCCATTCTTTTTCATCTTTGACCCTTGACTTTTAATGTTTTGTGGTTCAAAGGTCTTTTTCGTGTTTGTCTTGTGCCACTTGGTCCTTCATTTGATGGTCACTTGGACCAAGACAAGGGTTTCATGGTCCTTCAAGTGTTATTGTGACCACAACAACTTGTCTCAATAGTTCTTTAGGGTTCTCATGATTCATTCATGCCCACTCAAAGTGCATCTTCATAAATAAGGAGAATTATTAAATGCTTTATCTTGATCTCCTCGTTGCCACAAAGATCAGATGCTAGGTCTCTCAACCAGAGGTAGCTAGTCCCTAGAGAAGGTCTCATAGCCCATAGATCAATGAGAGGAGTGCATCACTTGCCCAGACCCAGTCTAGGGCTTATGGTGATGACTTGGTAATTGACTAGGTGCCTCACCCTCAAGCTGCATCAAATGACTCAATGTCAAATACTTGGTAACTGACCAAGCGCCCCCATTCTTCCAGAGAATGGCCCTCAACCCCAGGCTGAGGTTCTTGTCCTGGACTAGTTTAAATTCCTGGTAACTGGCCAGGTGCCTCCATTCCCAGTCCCAGACTGGGTTTATTTCTTGGTAACTGACCAAGGGCCTCCATTCTCCTAGAGAATGGCCCTCAGCCCCAGGCTAAGGCCCCAGACCTAGACTGGGTTAATTTCTTGGCAACTGATCAGGTGCCTCCATTCTCCCACAGAATGGCCCTCAGCCCTAGGTTGAGGCCCCAGTCACAGACTAGGTTAATTTCCTGGTTGGGTTAATTTCCTGGTAAGTGACCAGGTGCCTCCATTCTCCCAGAGAATGGCTTTCGATGCTGCTTAGGAAAAATCAACACTTTTATCTTATCTTCTACTGTTTCTTTCTTTCTTTCACCTAGGTTTTAGACGAATTTGAAGAAAAGCTCTAAACAATTTGTTGTTCTTCCTATTCCCATTGACCTATTTGGGTTGCTTATGGACATTAATATAGTATGAATTTTTTTCATTGTATATCTCTATATACTCAACTATGCTTTTCTACACAATTAATACATGTGCTTTGAAAGGTTGAAATGATCTTTCATTTCAGCATCCTAACTTGAAATTTCAACTTGCTAGCTTGAGACCTCATATGACTACTTCCCAAGTCCCTATTACATTACAGTTAATTTTTAATACTAAAATATTTCACACTTTTGAAAAGCATGCATCTCAAGTGTCACCAGAAAGACATAATGCCAAGAGTCACATAACTATACTTCATTAAGCCACCAATTAAAATGAGGCTAACTGACTTTTAAATCTATGGAGTCCTCATTATTTACCAGCACTAACACTCAAGTACATAAAAGCCTCTGCAGGTATTGAATAAATGTTAAAACATAATGCTACAGCCTGTCCATATTTTGCTGCCATTTTGCTTGATGCAGAGAATGTGTTGTATGTCTGCAGGAGTCATGTTTGTCTTCTCATGTAATCTATAGGGCTGCTATTTTGTTGTTTTTGTATTATGCATGCACCCCAGATCTGAGGATGAAAAGGGACTTGGCAGAAACTTCTCCAGATTTAAGAAGCAAATATAGTTTAATAGATTTTTTCAAACTTTTTATTAATTATCTTGCTTTTATGTGAAAACATTTCTTGCATAAGGGGACTCTAGTTAGTGAGTTTCTGTTTGATTCCGATCAAGCCTAATGATGTACATTCATAACCTATGTTTTTTTATTCATATGAAGTTTTTATATTTGTTTGTTGGGAAAGGTCAGATCTGGTAACACAACAAAAAAAGCTCCTGGAATATTTTGTAGGATGGCAAGGCTCTGGTAATGAAGTTTGTTAGTACAACTCTTCCAATCTCATTTTAACCATGTGTAAAATAATAATCAATGAAGGGATTACTTCTTTTCTGTTAAATTTTGTACCTTGGAAGTTGTTCCCCTTGGTGATTTGCCTAAGTCACTAGGAAAAGGGGTCAAGTTCACATGACTTTTGTATTAATGACTTGAGATGAGCATTACATCACTTTAATCTCTAAAGTGCACTTAAAGTAAAAATTAAAAAGGTGGTGGAGTGGAAATTTAATTTATGGAAAGAAAAGGGATATATCTCATCCATTTATCTAATTTAATCTAGGCCATTGGATTAGATGGCCTTTCGTTTACCCACAACAAGTTTTATTTCAAGACAAAAGTCTATGTGAAGAGGCATTTGACTTGTGAGAGAGAACTCATTTTTTTTCCTAAGTGAAGGAGAAAGACACAGCATAGGAAGAGTTTTGACATGATTCCCTAGACACTGTACAACATTTATTACACAACACGAATCTTGAGGAAGAGCTGCACAAATTCCTATGCACCTAAGTCACTTGACACGAGGACACGGGACACGAAGGACATGGGGATTTGAGTGTCCGTCATGGACGCGGTGACCCCTAGAATCAGGACACGTAGGACACGTTATATATTATATATATATATATAATTTTTTTAAAGATATATATCTTAAAAATATAGACATATAGATCCAAATTTTTATAAATATTCAATAGAAATCAGAATCAATGCACATTTAACGTTAGTAATTAGTATTACACATTTACATGTCTATATTAGTAATCACAATGAGATTATGAGACACATAGATAATTCATGATATAGTATACTCATGATAGTCATAGATTAAGATGTGAATAGTCGGGAGTTAGAACCATATTTCTCATTAAGTCATCAAAATCAAAATGTATTACATAGATGTTGGAATGCCACTGGCAAATGCCAAATAGACCAACAATAATAGTAAATACAAAAAGGTGTTGATCAAGATGGAAGAATGAAGAGTCTCATCTATCAATAGTTCTCCTCCATGCTTGAATCAATAAACTCATCACTGCTCTCTTCTTCCTCCTCCTCCTCTCCACCCATCTGAGGATATATCTGTCGGTGTAGAGGATGACCCCTCCAAAGGATTACTATCATCAAACGTCACCAGCTCTAGCATTGGATCATTAAGATCCAGGTTGGCTAATGCCAACTTAGTACTGCTGTCCAAACCCATATCATCAGGAAAGACATCCCACATATTTGTCTTTCCCTTCACCCACTCCTCCCTCTTCCTGTAAATAAGACGAAGGTTGGTGTGCACATACACCATCGTCTCTGCTCTGGACCGCTCAAGCCTGCTCTTCTTCAAACTGTACAAGTTTCCATATGTGCTCCAATTCCTCTCACAATTAGAGGATGATGAAACTTGAGAGATGATCCTCAACGCTAGCTTTTGTAGAAGAGGGCATGTTGCCCCATGAGTTGCCCCCCAATTATAGGGCTTCTTAACTCCCCTGTCTCCAACCACATCATAGCCTCCAAATCTCCCAGTAGCAGTGGAAAACTCTACAAAGCCCTCCTCCACCTCCTCCACCTCATCAAGTAAATCTCTATCTTGAAATAGCCGCCTAAATGCTATCTTCCTCCCTTGTGAAATCTCTCCATCCATGTGAGGAGGGACTCTATGTGAGGGCCCACCATTGAGCCATTCTTGACTATAGAACTTGGGGTTCAAGGAGTGGGCCAAGCAATGCAAAGGTGTGCAATTCTTATACTACCTGGAGATAAGATTATCCTGAATGGTGGACCATAATTTTGTGCCGATGTCTCATACTCGGGATACTCATTCTCCATAACAATGGTCCTCATGGAATCAATCGTGGAATCCCACCCCTCATAAACATCCACTAGGATGGGCTGGTCTGTGTCTGCAAAGCGCAACAAAGAAATGAGTGGCTCCATGATCTTAATGGTAAGATCCACCCTCTCCCACCAAACATTATCTAATACTGTGTCTTTCATCTTTTTTGAAGCACTTTGGTCCCTCTTTCTCTAGAAAGACCAATACTCTGAAATCACCATGTACCCAAGAACGATTTTGAACTCCCTCAACCTCTTGAGCATGATGAATGAGGAAGCAAACCGAGTATATGCAATCTTCAACAATGAAAGATGTGTGTACTCTTTGTAGATGGTGAGGGCATTTGTGTGGTTTTGTACAAAGTTACGGATATGGCGTGCATCCTCAATAATGTTGCCAATCCATGTCACATCTGAAGCAATGGATTTGAGTGCTAAGTTCAAGGAATGGACAATGCAAGGTGTCGAAAAAATCTGTAAGAGCAAACAAAGCAAGTATAATTGACTCTACAACACTAATAACTCAAATAATTACTACTCAAATAATTAAAATGATCTTTCCCCTAGATAAATGTTGTGATAAATTCAAACAATGAGCAAATTAGCAATAAAAGGTGTCCAAAATGAAAATACCTGTGGACATTTAGTTTCCACAATCATGCCAGCAGCCTTGCAAACATGTGCATTGTTCATGATGATTTGTACACAAGAATGAACACCTACTTCTTCAATGATTTTTGATGAATAACTCACACATGAAATGTGCATCCTTGTATTTCCCAATAGCATCCATCGCTTTCAAGAACACCGATCCATTCTGGGAAGATACCATGAAATTGATGAGTGGATGGCATGCTGGATTCGTCTATCCATAAAAAACAATACTCACTCCGGATGAGGGCCATGTTGATCTAATTGGCTCAAGAATTTTGTCCACCTCCTTCTTTGCCTTAACCAACAATGTGGTTCTAAGCTCCTCTGAACGAGGAGGCACACAACCGGATGGAGCTCGTTCAATGAGACTTTGACACATCTCAATAAACAATGGTGATTGTGCAACATTGAATGAGATGAAGTTGAGGTAGAAAAAGAATGCAATGGTGAGATCCACCTCTTCTTGCGCCACTTGTTGGAAAATATTGTCCATTGGACCACTTGAAGATGGCCTCTTTCTTGCTGGATATGTATGACCTCTGCTAGGTGGAAATGGAGGCTGAATGCTAGAGGGTTTCCTTAAGAATGGAAGAGGATCCTCATCCTTTTTCTTGCTTGCTGCTGCTACATTGCCTAAGCCTTCTTGATCCTCCTTTCCCATTTCTCTCCTCTGGGTAACACTCACTACTGTACATGAAGAAATCCCACAAGAAGGAAGGGCCAACAAATGACCCCTAACTCGGTAGTATGTGCTCTTAAACTCATTCTTGCAAAAATTGCAAGTTCAAGACAGATTGCCTCCACCACCTAGCTTTGCCCCAGGCCCTTCTTTCCTAGTCACATACCTCCACAAAGGGTGTATTTTCTCTTGGACTTGTTGTCTTGCTAAAACAGTGTTCAATGGAGCATGAGCTCCACTAGCAGCAGATGGAGCACTAGCAGGAGTAGAAGAGCTAGTGTTTTGGAGGAATAGGATGGGAGACAATAGATGGGGCATTTCTCCCTTTCCTTTTCCCTTTAGCTCCTGCCCTAGCTGAATTAGACATTGTTCTTTTTATTTAATGCTTGAGCTTGCAATCCACCCAACCAAATCCACCCTCAATGCACTTGGAAACCCTTTCAAAGCCTTCAAATCTTCTTCACTTGCAAAAAAACACTTCTTAGAGCTCTCTCCACAAGTGAAAATGACAAAAAAAAATACAAAAAACGGTTTTAAAGAGGACCCGAGCGTCTAATCCGTGAAATTCGTGCCCTGTTTTCGGGACACACGTTGACAATCCAGGGACACGCTACAGAGACGTGTCCGACACGCTCTGTCAGCGTGTACGTGTTGGACACGTGGACACACGACACTGCCCTGTTTTAACGTGTCCGGTTTCTTAGCTATGCACTGTACAACTGCATTTATTGCAGACCATACAATTATCGTACATTCTCTAGCAGTAATTATGGGCATGAAATTCGATGCAGCAGGCACAAATTTCAACGTAGTCAGTGTGTACAGCTGCAGGCATGAATCTCTAGTTGAGAACATCAGATTGTAGGCACAAAAATCGAGGACTATAAGTCCTTTTTTGACAGTCCTTACACTGCGATTGAGGCACGATTTTTGAGGTAGTTGGGTTGCACGAATTTCAAGGCAGCCATTGACACTGTTTTCAAGACGCTGCTGAAGTGATGGTTGAGATAAGTTGATCTCAGGCTCAGATATTTTTTTGCTGTACATTCAAATATGAAAGAAATAAAATTTCCTCTCTCATAACAGGTTTTCCCATTCAGAAAGTTTTGCCTCGCCAATTTACCGAAAAATTCTGTGTCTGAAAATTTTCATTGTGTGCAATTTTATTTGATTTTTGCTTGAAAATGTGATGTGCATTCTGTGTTTCAAAGTCTGAAATTTTTGTGGAAAATTCAACTCATTTGCAACACACACAAATAACTAGGTTGGGCATTAAACTTTTACAAAAAATTGACTTGAAACCGGGCTGGGATTGAATTCCAAAAACTTTCATGGCATCAGAGCTTGGGAGCAGTATTTGGTATAGAAATTTTCAGACTATCAGTGGGTCTTCTTTTGTCAGTGAGCAACACCTATTTTATTTTAAATTTGCATTGAAATGGCGACTGGACTAAGGTTGGAGGATAGGCTTGATGGGGCAGGGAGTTTTGTTACATGGCAGGCTAGGATAGTGCTTATATTGGAGGAAAATGAACTGTAGGATGAAGTGGTACATAGCACACAGGCTAAACCAATTCAAGTTCCCGCTTCCACCGATACGCAAGCACTAGAAACCTTCAACAAAAAGGACATAAATGCTAGAAGGATCATTCTAGATGCAGTTAAGGACCATGTTATCCCACATATTTCAGGTAAAGACCATGCATATAAGATGTGGGATGCTTTGACCAACTTATACCAGAGCTCAAATGAGAACCGAAAAATGGTCTTGAGGGAGAAGCAAAAGAGTATTAAGATGGCCAAAGAAGAGGGAGTGACATCCTAGCCTTCTAAGATATCTTAGGTGAGAAACGAGCTTGCAACAATTGGGGAGAAGGTTGATGGTAGTGAGCTAGTATGGACAATGGTGAATGGTGTGACAAAGCCATGGGCTGTTTTCATGGAGGCTATAGTTGCTAGGGAGAACTTGCCTTCTTGGGATACAATTTGGGATGATTTTGTGCAGGAGTAGACCCAAAGAGGTCTTGTGCAGGCTAGCTCTTCCAACAGTACGGAAGATGAGGAAAATGTGGCCGACTGCAAAAAGAAAGGAGAAGTCCAAGAAGGGCCCCAAGCAGGGTGGGGCTAAGAACCAACTGTAGGGTGGACAAAAGAAGGATTTGAGCAAAGTCAAGTGCTTTGCTTTTAGGGGTTTGGGCACTATGCCTCGTAGAGCCCAAAGAAGAAGAAGAAGCAGCGATAGACCACAACTTCAGCAGAGTTTGAGGAGTATGCAACTAGAGTTGAGAGAGTTTTCTCTTTGCGCTGGGCATGTTGAGAGAGAGAGCTTCCATCATCACCAACGTTGATATAGAGGATGAGAGGGAGTATTCTTTGTTGACCGACCAATCTTTCAGTGCTTCCACCACGAGCACTTGGTACATTGACAGTGGAGTTTCGAGCCATATGACAGGTGCTCGAGAAATGTTTTCTGAGCTTTCACAAGAAGGTATAGATGTGGAGGTTGTCTTTAGGAATGACATAGTTGTTAGAGTTGTTGGGTGTGGGACCGTTATATTTCAGAGGGAGTCCATGAGTCCCATGACTTTGAGGGATGTGTTATTTGTCCTTGGGCTGAAAAAGAACTTGATATCAGTTTCCATGACCGAGGGTAGATAGAGGACTTGGGGTGTATTGGCTGGATGGACATGTGCTTGTTTTCCCCAAGACTGTAGGACCATCTGCCTCTTATGCCATTGGAGTCAGATGTAGGAAGTTGTGCAAGCTGTTATTTCAGCCCTAACATGCTTTGACACATAGCAACAATAGTGAGATTTGTGAGCTATGGCATAGGAGGTGGATCATCTGCTTCATTCAACTTTGAGGATGTTGAGGGACATGGTTATAGGTTTGCCAGAGTTCAACACGGAGCACCGTGATGTGTGCAGAGGGTGTGCTTTAGGAAAGTACACCAAGATTGCTTTTTCGAGCAGTGATAGCAAGTCAACTCAAGTGCTTGATTTGATACATTCAGATTTGTGTGGTCCCATGTCATTTGTTTCTTTGAGATGTTTTGAGTACTATGTGACATTCATCGATGACTATTCCTGGAAGACCTGGATCTACTTCCTAAGGAGCAAGGAATCTGAGGAGGTCTTGCAGAGGTTCCAAGAGTTTAAAGGATTCGAGCAGTCAGATCAGATAACGAGAGTGAGTATACCTCCAAAGAGTTCGATGAGTTTTGCAAACAGGAGGGCATACATAGACAATTGACAGCACCATACACTCCTGAGCAGAATTGAGTGGCAGAAAGGAAGAACAAAGCTATTGTGGGAGCACCGAGAGCCATGATACATGATCAAAGTCTTCCTTTCTTCATTTGGGCCGAGGCAAGTAGTACAATTGTATACCTTCAGAACAGTAGTCCCCATCGTGCCTTGGGAAGCAATACTCCTGAGGAGATGTCACAGGCAAGAAGCCTGAGGTTGGTCATTTTCGCATATTTGGTTGCCTGACTTATTCACGTGCCCCTTCTGAGAAGAGGACAAAGCTTGAGTCCACTGTAGAGAGGAGCATCTTTGGGGGCTATGATGAGACTTCGAAGGCCTTCCGCATTTATCTTCTTGCCTAGAGGAAAGTTATTGTGAGGCGGGAAGTGAGATTTGAGGAGCAAGAAGCCTTCAGGAAGTACGAGATGACAGATATTGGTCCGATGCATTACTATTTGGGGATGGAGGTTTGGCAGGAACCTGGTCATATTTTCTTGGGACAAGGAAAATATGCAGTTGATGTACTGATGAGATTTCAGATGGAGGACTGCAGGTTGATGGCAAAACCGATGACCACCAACTAGAGGAAGCTTCATGCTTTTGAGGGAGAGTTGGTGGATCCTACTATATATCGTCAACTTATCGGTTCATTGATGTATCTGGTCAATGCCAAGCCAGACCTGTGTTTTGCGATGAACACTCTCAGTCAGTTCATGACGAACCCTAGGAGAGTGCACTGGGTAGCCGCGGAACATGTGTTAGGATACCTTGTAGAGATATTGGATTATGGTTTGGACTACAGGAGATCGGGTGGAGTTAGTTTGGTTGGCTTCATGGATTCAGATTTGGCAGGCAGTGTGAGCAACCAGAAGAGCACTTCTGGTTGTTGCTTCAGTTTGGGCTCGACAGTAATGTTGTGGTTCAGTCGGAAGCAAAAGTTTGTTGCTATGAGTTCTGCTGAGGCCGAGTACATGGCAGCTAGTCAGGCTAGTTGCGAGGAACTGTGGCTTCACGAGTTGTTGGTAGATTTGTTCGATCAGGGGCTTAAGCCCACAGTGATATACTGTGACAATCAAATTTGCATCCAGCGCTTTGAGAATCCACTTTTCCATGACAAATCAAATCACAAAGAGATCAAATACCATTTCATTCGAGATTATGTTAAGAGAGGAGCTGTTGAGTTACGGTACATTTCCACTGATGAGTAGGTAGTGTACATTCTGACGAAATCCTTGGGGTAGGGGAAGTTTTTCTTCTTTACTAACGCGTTGGGAGTGGTGAAGAACAATTTTCTCGGTAAGAGGCAGTGTAAAATTTTGTACCTTGGAAGTTGTTCCCCTTAGTGATTTTTCCTAAGTCACTAGGAAAAGGGGTCAAGTTCACATGACTTTTGTATTAATGACTTGAGATGGGCATTAAATGCATGGGGCTTTGACAATGATCTTGCAAGAGGTAGGTGACCCAATGGACTACATTTCCTTGGAAGATAGATGGAGTATGTGGAGGTTTGTGATGGAGTGGTTTGGACTTGCCTTGCATAGCTACATCACCTTGGAGTCATTAAGGTGCACGACATTGCCTTTGGATCATGAGACTTGTACCCTTGATTTGATGTCTTACTTGTGTGGCCTACAAGGGCTCATGTAGGTTGCTTGTAAGGGATTATGCCCACATAGTATTGTTGGCCTACCTTATTTCTCATATAAATAAGGGAAGGAGAGAGTCCTTTTATACACAATCATCACATCGTCATTTGTACACTTCTCTTTGTATAAGTGTCCTCTATGAGAGATTCTCTAGGGTTTCCCCATGAACTCTATGAGAAGCTAGTGGAAGGTAAGAAGGGTTTGCTATTGTGGAGTTGGCTTTATTGGCTTTATCTCTTTCTTGGATCTTCCTTTGTAATTGTTTCTTAGTCTTCTTATACATATTGGAGCATGTTGGAGTACTAGGTTAGGATTTTATCCTTGGAGATTGGAGATTGGGGTTTTGAGAGAAAACCTTAGGGTGGATTTGTGAAGAAGAAGATATTTTTTTTTTCTGGAGGTGTCAGAGAGATTCTTGCACTTTGATCTTCTTGGTTGAGCAAGGGTTTGATGATTTGCCCTAGCTAAGGCTTCTTGGATGGTTGGATTTTTATCTTTTGTACAAGCCTTAAGAGAGGCTATGGTATGTACTTGTACTTTATCTTCACTTTATATCAATGTTATCAAAACCTGATCGATGGCCAAACCTTTCGGCCCCAGGAGCCAGAACAGGATCGAAACCAGTAAGAAACCCGATTGAGCAAAATTACATAAAATATTCATATTTTGAATATATAGATTATATATATGTAAATTCAAACAATTATACACAAATATGGAAAGTTTCTTATGTATATAGCAAGAGTTTATAAAACCAAAATAGCATTGAGTGCAAATACATATCTGAAGAAAAGTACATCAACAAAGATGCTATAAATGGCCTCTAAAGCAGTGTTGCAAAGATCTTCAATTTGTCCCGATATTTTCGATTTCTACCGAGTTTTTTCGTGTTGCTGATTTGTCCTATATTTTCATAATTCTTCAGGTCCAAGTTTATTTTTGCCGATATTTTCCCCTCTATTTTCGATAAGGCTCTTTCAAGACCCTCTCTGATGTTTTCCCTGACACGATATTTGCAACATTGCTCTAAAGTCGAAATATAAGCTTATGACTATAGTGACTAGTCTATATTCTAGAATCTACATTCTAATCCTCGACCATACACAGTCTGTCCTTTAGTCCTTAACCAGTCCGTACTCCGAGTTTGTACACAACCACACAAGCAAAATAACAAAGGAAAAATTCAAAAAATGAGATGTGATTGATATGGAGCGTGAGAACCTCCTTTCTTAAGGTTAGAAGGGGCTATGGGTCAAATTAAAATCTCACACGTGGTCCTTTTTTTTAATTTTATTAAAAAATTTGCAAATCGTTGTTTTTGGGCCCCCCAACATTATTGTACTTAACCGGTCGGTTTAGTATTGAAACCTGTCGGTTCCATACAAAACCGGCCAAAAGCAGTCCAAGCTCATGATTTGGCCTAGAAAACCCTGTAAATCGGTCCAACCGGCCGGTTTTGTCAAAACCGGTTAGGTTCTGATAACATTGCTTTATATATGAAGTTTCCGGGGCTATCCATATCTTGTGCCCTTTACAGATTTGAATTTCCAGCTATTTGTTCTTTTTGCTTTGCTATTTACAGTGATTTATGTCTTGCTGACTTGACATTCACATAAGTAAACAAGCAAATTGTGAACTGATTTAACATTGGAAGGAAGAATATAAGGGGTTGCATTTCTCCTTGTTTTGGTTTGGTATATTTTCACCTTGAATTGCTGTGATGATTGCTGTTAGAAGTGAACTATTGTGATCTTTTTGCTGCTGTTTTACACTATAATTTACAGCGGACTGCAGTCCCAAAGGATGAAAATTCTAGGACTAAGATCCTAAGATCCACGAAACCTTCCAGGAAGAATGTGAAATTTCAGTTTTGCATTAATTGCCCGAGTGCATGATATGCATGGAACTCTTTGATCAAAGGCTATTATATAGTATACACTGAAAAGTGAAAGGTGAAAGTTGAAACATCTATTTTCCAACAATTTTACAATATTCTTTTATTTTTATTTATTTAGCTTTGGCTTGAAGGTTATTTAAATAATGGTTTATGTGGTTTTGTTCAGAGCTTTCATATGTGGCTAGGAGATGCATGACATATTCCTTGTATTATTTGATTTCCAGTTCAATTGGTTGCCTTTGGTAGTTGATGAATATTGATATATTTATGAAAATTTCCGTAGAACTTCAGAATTTAATTGTCTTATTCATGTGTGTTTTATTATTCCTTAGTTGGACTTTTATTTGCCTTGTTGACAAGGATCCGACACATCATGATCTTACACTTTGTACTTGAGTTTTATTAGAATTTAGAACTCTAATTTTTTAAATCACAGGAGTTTGCTATTTGAGTTGGACTTGAGCTAGCAGTGTATTTTTTTCTTGTATACGGAATTGCTGTACTATCTGATTTGTATAATGATCAAACTTGCTCAACTTCCAAGTGGTTAATCATGCATTTTAGCTGGGATGCCTGATTCATGTTAGTGTGGATCATGGGGTGAATTCATACGAAGTTTTCTATTATTCTTGTTCTCATTTGTCCTTTAATTGCTAGCACCATGGTTATTGTCATGTTGAGTCTGATAAATTAGTTTGTTGATTAGGATAAAATTTCAATGTTTGCTTCTCTGTCCAATTTCTTAATTTGATGGCTGTTCATTCAGGCAAAGCAAAAACGGAACAACAGGAAAGATAAAAATCGAGGCAGGGAGGAGAAGGGTTCTTCCTTAGTTCAGGACAAGGATCAGCAAGAAAATTCTCTGAGGAGTAGAACATTGAATGAAAGCTGCTTGGAAGAATGTGCAACACCTAACCGTGCAAATTTAGGAACAGCTGAAGAAGATGATGATTTAAGTGGGTTGGACACCACAGATAATGTTGTTGGCACACTTGGACCTGCAATAGAGGATGGGGATCTAGATCGCACAGATTGGGACAGGGATGGTTCAGAAGCACATCAGGTTATGGAGGCTAGCTTCAGTGGTGATGTCTCCATGCAACCTGCACAAAGTTGTCGTGTTGGCAGGAAGCATCAAGTTGCCGTAGATGACAGCTCTTCAACTTGTTCAACAGATTCCCTTGCATCTGTTGTTGTAAATGCCTTGCATAAAGGGAGGCCCTCACAAGCTGACCGTAGCCCATCATTGAACAGGTGTGTAATGTTATTTTTTCTGATGTGATTTTGAGACGTGTAGCTGAGTTCACTTTTGAGATTTTGATGGTTTCCTTGCAGAGGAAAGGTCAAACGTAAAACTGATGTTGAAAGATATGAGAAGGATGGTTCTTTGGTAGAGATCGATAACTTTAGACAAGGAGCCAGTACAGACTCAAATGGTGCAACTGAGGCGAGTAGCAGTGCTGCAGGGCTGAATGCGGAGACAGTGATCCTCTCCCTGAAAGAACGTGTGCAATGGCTTGAGCAACGTCTTGTTGAAAAGGTGAATTTATTGAAGTTGTTCATAAACTCAATACTAGTTATTATGAGATTGAACTTGGTGCTACACATCTACAGTCATAAATATATTTTCAACTTTTGGAATTTCTGTTTATGTATAGATGAATGCATTTGTTTACTGCAGTAATATTTTGCTGTGTGTGACTTTACTCTTTTCCTTTGGAATCAGGAGGAAGAAGTTGTATTGTTACAAGAGAAACTGAGCCTGCAACACCACCAGGTGGATGATGATAGACCTAATAAACAATTCCAGGATAGGACTGCAGATTGCTGCTTTACAAAAGATTCAGACTTATCAAGCTCCATACATGTGGTTGAAGGGAGACATAATTCTTCATGTTTTCCTGCTGATGGTGCATCAATGGATTCAAACAAGCCATGTAGTCAGGTTGAGTCACGGGCAAACCATGTTCCACCAAATAATGTACCGAATCAGAGGAGTAACCTTCCTAAATCCAGTTCTAGCAAGAGCAATGTGCAATTACCCCATGCCTCGGGTAAGCATGATCAGCTGAAGTCACCCACATTTCAGACAAACAATACAGAGTCCAGTATCCTTTTGCAGAATAATACTGCTAGCACTGATGAGAATCATTTTGCAGTTTGTGGTCAGTCGTTGGCACATATCTCAGGTGGTTCTAATGAAGTTGCAGGCATATCAAGGCCATCAAGTGCTCCGTTGATACCTGCTGGCCTAAGACCTACTGTTCCTGTTGTATCCATTCAAACTGTACCATTGTTGTCACGGTCTGTCAGTGCATCAGGAAGATTAGGAGTTAGAGATTCTATGGCTTCAAATAGCACGTCGCTGTCTCAAGGTTCACAAGTGACACCATCATACAAAATGGCTGCTGTTGGAATGACTAAGAGTGTTTATGGTGGGCATGTTCCTCATTCGGCCTCGAGTGCTAATGCTCCTGCAGCAGCAAGTGCCTCTCAAGGTTCCACTGCTCAACATTCTAGTGGTTTTCTGCAGAACAATATGTCTTCTGTGTTACCTCCATGTACAATTCCTGGTTCTCCTCGTTCAAGTCATAGGATGGGCATGCATAATGAATATTCCTCAGGTCAGACAAGTTGTGATGCCTCCCCTTCTTCATCTGGGGCTATAGGATCATATGTAGGCACATCACAATTATCTTTACTAATTGGACCTGAAAAAGAGCAGGGCATTTGTGGTGCTGCTCATCAGAGTGAGCGTCCTGTGGGATTCACTTTTGGCACAGTGACTCCTGAGATGATAAATCGGCAAAGATCTCATGATCATGCACAAGATATTGAAGATTCCATCAACAAATCATTCAGAGTGGACCGGATTGAACATCAACAAAGCTTTCTGGATAACCATATACATCAGCAAGCACAGGGAGGGCAGAACCGGAAAGTTTACCAAGTTCATTCTGAGCTAGATGGTCATGATATTAGAGTCCAGCAAGCTGCAATGAATGATCTTGGTATGCAGGGACCCCCAATGCATGTATATCCATCTACTGATGCCAGGCAGGTTAGTTCTGTTATGTCAGATGAATTTCTATTTCCTCATCTTGACATCATCAATGACTTGCTTGACGACGAACATTATCGAGGCAATGCACTCAGTGTGATGCTGCAGCATCCAGGTAACCAACATTTAAATCGACGCATTCCTTTTCATGGGCTTGAAAGGATAAATTCAGGGCATTTGCTTCCAGAGGTTAATCTCCTCAAAGGTGATAGGGTTGAGATATCCGGATTGCATGAAGATGGTTTGTTTCAGCGGCGTTCTTCATCAGATTCATCAAGTATTGGGTTCAGGGAAAACATGGTTTCTCCATACCCACATTCGCCATATGGTCAGTCTTACAGTCAACAAGGCCTATTTGAGGGGATTCCTCCTCATCACTGGCCTATATCTAGTACCGATTTTTCTGGAGGAAGTATCAGTAACAATGGATATGGTGGTCTAAATACTCACATGGCTTATCCTATCCATGGGAATCATATTTCTCTGGGTGATTGTTCAAATTTTACCACAGGTCAAAATGATTACACAAATTTTTCACCGAGAAAGGATCTGTGATTGCTTGACTTTAAATTGTAATTTTGGTTTCATTGATTGTGACTTATTTTTTCTGAATGAATTCAGCATATTATGTTGATTAATCCAAGATTACTTCCCCTTAGAGTTCATCTCTGAGAACCATGCTTCACGCAGATGCCTATTCATTTTATTATCTTCTCAAGGACATGTCTCGGGGGAGGGGGACGGGAAGGGAGAAGGGCTAGGGGCAACTTGAAGGAATTTAATGCCAATTTGCTGAGTGGTGTTTATGAAGGAACTTGTGATGATGCATCTAGTATGCTAACGACAATGCTGCTGCTTCTTAAATTTTCTATGAATTCATAATGTGCAAGTTTTTATCTTCATAGAGTTATCATCCATGTTGTGGTTCCCCGTGTTTAATGCATTTTAATATGCCTTAAAATGTAATTAACTGTTCTCATTATGAAAAGGGACTGCATTTTCTTTTGGATTTTAATTCTAATTTCCATATTTGTTGTTCAAAGTTGACACAATGGAATGCATTTTGAGTTTTTTTTTAATAATCTCTGTTACAGATTTATAGTAAAACAAAGGAAAATGAAGAAAAGGCCATTGAATTAGTCTCATGAAGTGCCCTCGCCTGTTTTAAGGAAAACAGGGATGAATTCTAATTAGCAAGCTCGGTACTCCCTATGTGTACATAGGACTGCTACTTAAATGCGTGCAAGGGGCTGCTACTTAATTTTTGCAAACACAAGTTCTTACTCCATCTTTTAATTTTTATTTTGTACGATATATATTGTGGATGAGGATGGAAACTATTGCCATTTCTCAGTAGGTGTTTAGCTTCACCAATAAACTAGCATACACCTCTTGCAGGCGTTTAAATTGAGGTGATATCATGAACAGATAAGAGTAAAATCAGTCCATGATAATTGAATATAATTACTCATAGACATCTGTCCTGTTCTTCCATCCAATTCCTTTGTCAGTGATGTATTTCTTACTGTTTAAAGGATAGTGACGTGCGACTTTAATGTAAAGCAGTAAGCAGAGTCTGCACTGCCCAAGGAACTTCACATGGCATTTTATTTCTTGATGAAATCTTTATTATTCATCTTGGCACATTGAGATGCATTCTTATACAAGACATTCTCAACTGCAGAAAATTCGACTCTGTTAGTGCCTAGCAAGCATAATTGATTCTGGTCGCCTTTCTGACTAGAGGGCGAGAAACTGGTTGCCTTAGGCCATTAGCTTCAGCAGTTCCTCTGCTAAGATTCTCTCAACACTCGCTAGTACTTTCCAAGCTCTGTAATTAATGCACTTGGATTTGGCATTACATTCAAACAAACATTACAATGTCATCCTTTGTGCATTTTATGTTTAGGTTTGACTATGAAGAATTTTAAACAAATTATCTAATTGTTAGATGCTCCATCAATTTTAGTGTAACATGTTCTTGGAGCCACTTTTAAACCAGATGTTGATTTGATTAATATGAAGATTCTGTGCTCTTTTCCTGCCACCACATATTTGTGTGGTTGTTGCATGTAATATCTATTCCTTCTGTTACATGGCCACGCTGTTGTTTAATACCACTTTCAGGCCACCATTCACGAATGCACTTTTGACATTCATTTGATACAACTTTCAAACAAATTGAGCTGTAATGTAATGATGACCATACATCACCATGTTTGTTGGACGAGTGAATGTGTTCACATAGTTGTTTCTTTTTGTACATATCCTTTGGTTACATGCCTAAACTTATCCTTATTGAGGTGCTCTTTTCCTGCAACCACATATTTGTGTGGTTGTTGCATATAATACCTATTCCTTCCAACACAGCCATGTGGTTGTTTCATGTAATACCTCTTTTAGGTCACCATTCACGAATGCACTTTTGACATTCGTTTGATACGCCATTCAAACAAATTGATCTTTAATGTAATGATTAACAGTTATCACCATGGTTGTTGAAAGAGTGAATGCTTTCACATAGTTATTTCTTCTTGTACATATCCTTTGGTTACATGCCTAAACCTGTCCTTGTTGAGGTGCCATTCACTTTTACTTAGTTTTGTAAATCCACTTACAACTTATGTGTTTGTTTCCGTTTGCCATCTAACGTATTAAAGTATCATTATTCATCAATGCATCATATTCAACTTGCATGCCTATTTCCAAGTTTTGTTACCACGCGCTTCTTCAAATGTCTTAGGCCCATTAATGCCATATTTATCTTGGGCAAATCAATTTCTGTTAATGCCATATTTACTCCATTGAGTGGCGATGGCTCATTCATCTTCAAATCTCATAATGTGTGAACATACAACCTGGCTTTTTCACCACTCATGAACTGAACAGTTGGAAAACCCTTCACTTGTCTTGCCTTCAAGCTTGACATAAAAGATAATTTACTCATTTTCCCGTCAACTTTGATATGAACTTGATCATTTTGCAATGGTTTTGGCTTTCTAATGCTTAATTGATTTGGGGAAATTTTTTTTTTACTATGCCATTTAAATGTCAATTGACTTTGTTTCTTAAATTTGAAAAAGGGAAATTTATTGCTAAAATAATTGCTAAATGATATTTAAAACACTCAAAATAAACATTAAAAATCACATTTAAGCATTTCTTTTAAAGAATGTTGTAAAATGTACAAAAGAACAATGAATAAAAGTTTAAAAAAATGCGGAGAAAGAACATTTAAATGTCTGAAAATGAGTGTGTATGTATACGATGTTTTTTCTTTTGACAACTTCATAAAACAATGTATGGAAAATGTTGTATGTGTGAATGATAATGTCATTTCTCTTTTGTAAGCAACATTTTTAGTTTTCGTGAAATTTTGACATTTTCTTACAGCACTTGTTCTTAAAACACGAAATGGTGATTATGAGTACGGATGCATTGTTTGATTCTAATTTAAGAAATTATTAATAATACAAACTTTCATCATGTTAATTTTTTGTTTTACAAACTAAACACTTTAATGCAAAATAAATCACATTGTTATAAGTATGAATAAAACATCACACCCACTCCATTTAATGCAAAGTAAATTGCATTGGTAAGTAGTAAGAATAAAACATCACATCTATTCCTTCATTTAACGTCGAGTACGCCGTCTAATCATACATCCACAACTTGAATTTCAAAACACAATATTTTCATTAATTTTGAATAAGGGGCCACTTTGGTGATACAAAGTGGTCCATATAGGCAATAGTATAGGTTGAGACGTTGAAGCGAATAGGCTAGCACCTGATGCCTATATGGATCACTTTACTGACCTATAGGAGGCTAGTAGGTTCTCCCCTTGGACTGGGAGGGAGAGGGGTTAGGAGCAACTGGAAATTTTGCCAATTTGCTGACTGGTGTTTATGACGAAACTGGTAATGATGCATCTAGTATGTCAACAACAATGCTGCTGCTTTCTTAATTAAGGGTCTCTTAGCATTCAAATTTTCTAAGAATTCATAGTGTCCAGGTTTTTATCTTCGTAGAGTTGTCACCTATATTGTGGCTCCCCGTGTTTAATGCATTCCAATTTGCCTTAAAATGTAATTAACTGTTCTCATTGTGCAAAAGGGCTGCATTTTTCTTTTGGATTTTAATTTTAATTTCCATATTTGTTGTTCAAAGTTGACACAATGGAATGCATCTTGAGTTTTTGTTAATAATCCACGTTACAGATTTATAGGAAAATAAAGAAAAGGCCATTGAACTAGTTTCAGGAAATGACCTCACCAGTTTCAAGCAAAACAGGGAAGAATTCTAATTAGCAAGGTCGGTACACCCTATACAAAGGACTGCTACTTAAATGTGTACAAATGACTGCTACTTAATTTTTGCAAGCATAAATATTTACTCCATCTTTTAATTTTTAATTTTATTTTGTACTATATATACTGTGGTTGAAGACTGAAAGCATTGCCATTTTCCAGTATGTGTTTGGCTTCATTAGCAAACTAAGATGCACGTCTTGCAGGGGCTTATATTGAGGTGATATCATGAACATATAGGGTAAAATCAGTCCATGATATTTGAATATAATGATTCATAGACATCTGTCCGGTTCTTCCATCCGATAGCTTTGTCATTGTTGTATTTCTTAGTGTTCAAAGGATAATGACGTGCAACTTTAATGTAAAGCAGTAAGCAGAGTCTGCACCAAGGAACTTCACATGGCATTTTGTGTCTTATGCAATTTTTATCATTCTTCTTGATACATTGAGATGCATTCTTATACGAGTCATTCTCGACTGCAGAAGATTCAACTCTGTTACTGCCTAACACGCATAATTTATTCTGGTGGCTTTTCTGACTATTCCAGTGTTTAAAGGCTTTTAATAGTCGCTTGCCATTGTGAGTGTAATCTTGACTTGTGTATGTACTAGTTAAAAGCTGCAGCAATTCTAATTATGCATGCACACTTTTTTAATCGGAGATTCAATGTTATTATAGTTATGTGGTCTTTCCTATTTGTTGGATTATTACTCTCGGCATAAGGCATTTAGTAGTCTGAATTTTCCCATTCATTGGATTTATCATGTGTGGATTCAATGTTTTGGACAGTTTATACAGGTTATGGTGGGGGCTTTTGTCTTAAAGAATACAATGCCCACAAACTCAAGAAGGGCATTAAACCATGGAAACTCAGACTCCAGACTCCCCTTGAGACCATTACCTTGAATGATACCTAAGATACTACACCATAATAATCTGTCATATGATGGTGTAATGCGACTTTGGATGCATTCAGATTACTTTTGAATTAGGACTTGATTTTTCGTATGAGGACTTTGGGATATTAGACATTATAAATTCTGACATGTAGCTTCAGGACTAGCTAACAACATTTCTTGACTGTGACGTTGTTTCTCACCGTCCTATAATGTTCTTATTGGGCAAGTCCCCAAGCTACCAATAGGCAAGAGCCGAAGCATTATTCTGAACTTTACAAACTTATCAGTGCATAAATGCTCTGTAAAACATGTCCATTGCTTGGTCATGAGTTGCATAACACATCAATTGAACTTCTCTATCTTGTATATTTTCTCTGAAGATATATGCTTAGTATGTGTATGAAATGCTAGATATCAACTTCAAACGTATGAGGTCATGGCATACATATACTTATTTAGTGGGTGATACAGATACACTGCCATTCATCAACTTTGTCCAGATCCTCTATGGTTTTTCCATGAAATCAGGATACTGTCCAATCACTGAGAAGAACAAATTTAATTTGGACCATTTTCATCTCATCAATTTGTTCTAGCTTAGCATAAGATACTAACTCATCAATACTTAGCCAGGGCAGCTTCCAGGTTCTTGTATGCTCAGTTATCCTTGTGCTACTGCTCCTTAATATTTGCCCTCGTTCTAGAGTCTGGTAGTCTAACTTGCATCAGCATCAGTCGTTCCCCTGCTAAGATTCTCTCAACACTCGCAAGTACTTTCCAAGCTCTGCAATTAATGCACTTGGATTTACAATTAAATTCAAACAAACATCACAATTTCATCCTTTGTGCATTTTATGTTTATGTTTGAATATAGAGAATTTTAAACAAATTGTCCAATTGTTAGATGCTCCATTAATTTTAGTGTACCATGTTCTTGGAGCCTCTTTTAAACCATGTTGATTTGATTAATATGAAGATTCTGTGCTCTTTTCCTGCCACCACATATTTGTGTCGTTGTTGCATGTAGTACCTATTCCTGCCACCACAGAGCCACATGGTTGTTTCTCTTTCAGGTCACCATTCATGAATGCACTTTTGTCATTCATTCATTTGATACACCTTTCAAACAAATTGAGCTGTAATGCAATGATTAACATATATCACCATGTTTCTGGGAGGATTGAATGCTTTCACATAGTTTATTCTTTTTGCACATATCCTTTGGTTACATGCCTAAACTTATCCTCAACTTGTCCTCATTGAGCTGCCATTCACTTTTACTTAGTTTTGTAAATCCACTTATAACCTATATCTTTCTTTCTATTGGCCATCTAATGTATTTAAGTATTATTTATCATCAAAGCATTATATTCAACTTGCATGCCTCTTTCCAAGTTTTGTCTCCATAAACTTCTTCAAATGTCTTAGACTCATTCATGCCATATTTACATTGGGCAAATCAATTTCTATTAATGTCATATTTGCTCCATTGAGTGATGGTGGCTCATTCAACTTTAAATCTTTTAACATGTGAACATTCCACCAAGCTTTTTCTTTACTCAACAACTCTAAATAGTTGGAAAACCCTTCACTTGTCTTTCCTTCAAGATTGGTATTAAAAGATAAATTTACTCATTTTCTTGTCAACTTTGATGTGAACTTGATAATTTTGCAATGGTTTTAGCTTTCTAGTGCTATTTGTTTTGGGAAAAAAACTGTTTATTATGTCGTTTAAATACCAATTTAAATGTCAATTGACATTTTTCTTAAAATTTGAAAATGAGAATTTATTGCTAAAACCATTGCTAATTGATATCTAAAATGTTCAAAATAAAAATTAAACAAGTGAAATTAGCGGCAAAGCTGCTTATACCTGCCTCTTAGAAATGTTTTAATCTAATATAGTTTAAAGATGTTTTAATGTAGTAATTGTGGATCAAGTAAAAGCTTATCAATAGTTGTTGGCTCTTTTATATTCACTTACTTAAATTTATATCACTTCTAAGAAATCTCATGTTAATTATGTTAAGTTTTTCCTTTCACCTTTTGTTTCCTTATCATAAGAATTGGAGAGGAAGAGAGAGGGTGGAGCAAAAATGACCACATTTTCTCCGAAATAAAGGGACAACCCTAAGGTTAAAGAACACTTGTCAGTTGCACATTTTGAATTGAAACCATTAAAGGGTTCTTTGTAAATTGAAACAAAATCTCTTAATTAAATCAATTTACACCCTAAGACTTATTTCCAATACCATCGGAATGACTGCCTTGAGAATTAAAGCGTTAAAGCAAATATATGTGGTAATAATTTTTTAAATAAAAAATTAAAATTATTAAATTTTGTATGCTAATTTCTTTACCATTAAATTTTTTTTTCCTTTTTAATAAATTTAAATTTTGTATACAAAGTAATACTTTACTAGTTATAGCAAAAAAAAAAAAGAAATAAATATTAAAAAACTATATTAAACTTTATATAAAAATCAAAATAACAAACTATATCCCAAATAAATATAAACAACAAAAAACTAAAACTAAAAATCAAATTAAAATTTAGTATTTAATATAAATAATAATAAATGGAATTATGTTTTTCTCTCAGCAACAACTAATTTTAGACAACACAAATGGAAAGACCATGCTGACTTTTGTAGTGTGAGGATTCCATATAATCGTCTTGTCATGGTGAGAAGAAAACACATGAAAACTAGAGCCTAGTTTGGGGTTCAATACACTTTTAAAATGCTTCTTTATTAGTGTAAATACTCGTAGTACAACATGAAATAAAGGCCCCTGGTACGACATTAGAAGAAGATTCCTAGTACAACATGAAATAAAGACTCATGGGAGGAGATCAAAATAGTGAGACAAATGTCAAATATTTGTTTTTTTTATTAATCTTTATTTCTGACAAATAAAGTGAAAACTAGATAAAATTTGTTTCGTTAAAGCTCTGCTCAAATGAAAAAAGAAATTTGTATTTTAAAAATTCAAAAAATATTTTTTATTTTCTAAAAAAATTAGTTTAATATTCTGTTTTCTATAAAACTTTTGAAAACTATGAAAAACATATTTTGCAGGTTGCATATTAATTAAAAGTCAATTAAAGTTGACTAGAAACCAATTACTATATAGCTTGCCTTCGGCAGGTATAAAAATCACATTTAAGCATTTCTTTTAAAGAATGTTGCAAAATGTACAAAATAACAATGAATACAAGTTTAAAAAAACACGGATAAGGAACATTTAAATGTATGAAAATGAGCTTGTACATATAAAACAACGTATGTAAAACATTGCTTGTGTGAGTAATAATGTCATTTCTCTTTTGTAAGCAACATTTTTAGATGTCATGAAAATATCATTTGTGACATTTTCCTACTGAGTCTGTTTTTAAAACACGACATAGTGATGTTGAGTATGCATGTATTGTTTGATTATAATTTAAGATAATTATTAATAATACACACTTTCAGCATGTTATTAATTTGTTTTACAAACTAAATGCTTCAATGCAAAATACATTACATTGATATAAGTATGCCTAAAAGATCACATCCACCCCATTTATTGCAAAGTAAATTGCATTGGTATAAGTAGTAAGAATGAATCATCACATCTCCTTCATTTAAATTAATTAAGTTGCGTCATCATACATCCACAACTTGAATTTCAAAATACAATATTTTTATTATTTTGAATGGGTGGCCGCTTTGATGATACAAAGTACAAAACGAGGGTAATGGTATAAGTTGAGATGTTGAAGTGAATAGGCTAGCAGCTTATGCCTATATGGACCACTTTACTAGCCTATATGAGGCCAGTGGGGTCTCCCCTTGGATTGGATATTCATTCCAAAATGGAAAGAACTAGTAGACCTTGACTCCCTCTTATAATGCATCCTCTCCTTGTGTTTTGTACTTTCAATACATGCATAATATTCCATAAATGATTATAAAATAACATTTTAAAGAAACCTTAAAAGAGATATTCAAGAGGGTTAAATGGTCATCGCTACCATTTTTCCTAACACCTCTAGAAATAATGGTGCACCCCTCGTCAAATCCCACACCACCTTGTCTTTTGTCACTCTAAGCACCATGCTCTCCCTTTGCACCCTTATGTTCTATAGGCTGGAGATCTATTTGTCACAATAATTTATCAATGATGAGTCTTCCTTTCAACTAGAATAGAATGCCAATTAAAAAATAAAACATTGGAATATTTAAGCATAGTCAAACCTACCTCATCTGACACTCACTGGTTATACATCTTGAGCTTTTCCTTGCATAGTTCAGGAAAGCCTCTCTAGAAAGAAAACTTGTTATTTGTTTCGGTGGGCTTGTAGTAAAATTAATGAGTAAATAACATATAATAGATTATGTTAGGCAATATTATGTGAAGCATTGAAGAAACCTACACATCATAGAAAAATATTTAATTAACATTTCAAAGTCATTGACATAGAACCTAAGGGTCAAAAATATCAGAAGGTATGCAAAAGTTTCCTTGTGTGCATCCTTCAATCTTTTGTCATCCTAGGTTGTTTGTGTTAACTCTATCCTTTCCTTCACCAATGCATCATTCTACCATTACTTTCACTTCCATGGGCCGACAAAAACTACTAGAGGACTACCCTAGTATTTAATTGACTTTGACATGGAATGATCTTAGATTTGTTAGATTTCATCAACAAAAGAAAGAACATGTTAACTAATTCTAATGAAATAAGAAGCAACGTGCTAATTGCACCGAGAGGAGCGAGGTTCTCTACAACCTAGTATGGGGGAGATGTTGTCACGTAAGGTATCGTAATGTAACATAATGTTACATGACCAAAAATAAAAAGTAATTACAAAAATTCATGTTGGCTCATAAAATAAAAAATTATGAAAATTAATTTAAAAAATCCATGTCTGTCTATAATATAAAAAAATAAAACCTAAAGTTGGATCTATCAAGCAAGAGAGTAATCAAATTTCTTGAGTTTAATATTAAAAAAAATTACATCTCAATAAATTGGGTCTATCTTGGAGCTTGATAGATCTAGGTTTAAGATTGCTAGTTAATTACCATCATTGTTACGATTCTAAGATACTACCTCTCTAATATGCTTGCTTGTTTTTTTCTTGATTTTTTCATTTAATGTGCCTCTCACGTCTACACCAAAACTTTTTCTTCTTATGGGCTTTGTTTGTGTCATATTGTCAAGGGTCTCACCAAACATTTTCTCCATCTCCTTAAATAGTTTATATATCTATTTTGGCATGGGTTCAATGAAGTCATCAAAGTGAGAGAGCATAATTAATATATAATTTTAATTAGTTAATCACTTTATTAATGATAGAATATGAATTTTTGGAATTGACTATAAAAATCCTTGGTATGTATATATCTTTGTGAGGGGTGCCATTAACGTTGATATGTATCTCTATGTGCTCAATACTTGGCTTGCTTTGCAACAAGACACTAAAAATATTTCAATTCCATGAAATAAACATTATAAATTCTATTCATTAATGTGTTAATACAATTGTATTAGATTTAAGCTCAATCCTTGTAATTTAGACCTATGCCATCCTAATTTCCAAGACTATGGTATGTAGGGAATGTTTGGAGGGTTGGTGTCTTGTTGAATCAACGAAGGCAATGACCTCTATTGGATACTAGTCCCTAGATTCATACCAAAATGAGCATGTGTGATCTCTTAGATTTGTTGGGGGGTCAAGGTGCTAGTGACAACCCTAAACACTATTTTTCCTTGACAAACACTACACTAAATATGAGTGGTTGTTTCCAACTAGAGAAACTTAAATGCAATGTCATCACGAATGCCAATAACATAACTAAAAAGATGATGTAATATCAATTCTCATAGTAAGGTCCTCCAAGAGATCCTATCGACCCTTGTCACTAGGTCATTGACTTCCATTAATTCTTTATACCATTGTTGACATTGAATCTTGATGGAATTGCTTTCACAATCCCTTGAAAATCAGATTGCTGGAGTCATCCATAGAATTCCTGACATGGTTTCCCTTGCCACATTCAAGTAGATCTTTAGGAATATGTGCAAAATGAACATCATACACACATAATAATTCAAAAATGTTGTTAACACAATGTTTGCAAAAAACTAAAATATGCTAGATTTGAAAGCTTTAATTTAAATCATACACGTACCATAATGCACCATGTTTTTGCAATGTGAATTTTTCCCCAACTTCGTCAAGGGGCTTCCTCCAAAACTGACTAGGTAGCTAGAGGAGGGACATTTGGCTCATGTTACACACATTCATGTATTACGATATGAATAACATTGCATATATGCATAATAATGAATGCAATTAACCAACATCATAAAAACATGGATCGATGCATCCTCCTCATGGGAATCTATGGATGGTGTAGACTATATTGAAATTTTATAACAAAAAAATTGGCCCATGCAATTCATAAATTTCACCTCTATCCTAGAGTTTTCGTAGATCTTAACCTTATAAATTTTCTCCTCAGGGATGTTATGAAATACAATACAAAACAACAGACATGGACAATATTTTAAGCCTTAACAACCTATACTTCTAGGTAATTGAAAGAGAAAAAATACCAAAGTGTTCTGATAAGTTTCAGTCCTCTAAGGAAACCTTATCATGCATAAACCATATATGAAAACTATTTTTTACAACCATAGAACATTCCTTATGTTGTTCAATTAAAATTTTAAATCACTTAACATAATTTCCCTTTACTTATGTCAAATCAGCAAGACATATGTAGTTGTAAATTACAAACTACGTAGAGCATACATGGTTAAAATTTAAATTTGTGATTTACACAAGCATTAGATTGTAGTATCCCAAACTGATATGTTGTGCTATTGTATTGATTGATTGAGTTATTTTGTTATTGGTTCAGAGTTTCTTGGTTTTCACAACTTATAATATGATTTTGCATGGGATTGCATGGAAGTTCTCTAGAAAGAATATAACTCAAATATATAATGAAATGATATCAAATACAAAGCAAGGTCATACCAATAATCATAGTTTGAATAGTTGAATAATACAGAAGAGGCATGCATCTCATGCACCAGGTATAAGTGAAAAACGTGTTGCTACTTCAATCAATTCACCCATGCAAGAGATACACGTCCTTGTTCTTTCTTCAATCCCTTGTAACTGCTCCGAGAAGAGGAATTGGATGCCCAAAATCAACAATAATGCTAATAAATCTCTTTTGAAGAGAATGAGTGTAGCATGCAAAAATTCTAGTAGTTGCTGAACAAAATACAAATGGCTCCTTGAATGTGAATTCACTCATGAAAAGTAATGCCCCCTCTTTTGTCTTCAATTCAATTGTAACTGCTCCAGAAGGGCAAGAGAGGTCTCCAAATTCATTGAGTAAGGTAATACAGGCCTTCTAAATACAATGGATGAAACATGTAGACTAAAGTAAGTATCCCAGCTCAAATATGAATTTCTCTCTTTGGGTACATGTCACCCATGTAAGAATACACCCTTTCTCTGTTAATAGTTCTCAAGATATGTCCCCAGAAGAATAGACATGTGGGCAATAAGCTGCAGAATAATTGATGATTGATATCTGAAGGAATTTGAGTGAGTATTTGATATTCAAATTAACTGGATGGATTCTCCTTAGATGATAGTGTTGCAAACCCCTGCACCTTCTTTAGAATAATGGACACTTGCACCTTGATACGATAGTCTTCCTGAAAATATTGAATGTTATTTGAAGTGTTGCGATAGATCATAGTGATCTACCATTGAAATTGATTAGGGCAGATAGATTTTGTTGCCAAAAACAACTGTTAGCCAAGGACTCATGCCCTCAACCCCAAATTTGCTTGTCGAGCTCTCAAACATGTTTCTCAAAAGTGAATAGTAGAAATGGATACCTTTAGGGTTTGATTTTCCTTCTTTTATAGAGTTGAGGTTGCATGACTTGCTTTTACATGCATGCAACTTAATTGTCACATGAAAAGCGAATTAAGGCCCACATGCCCCGCATGCTTGTTGATAACTATTCCGGTGGCCTATTTTAATATACTGATGACTTAATAACACTACATTAATGTACTCTTCATCTCCTTGTATTATTAGTCCTTAGTTAATTCCCTATTTTCAGTACCCGCTCGAACCTATGGGAATTAAATAGGTTAACGTGTGTTTCTTGGTGCTTAATTAGAAGAGGACATTACATAGACAACTAGAAATTTCATTACTATGCATAGGATCAAGTTGTTGTATATACCATATCATTATCACAAGGCTAGTATAATTTGCGATTGCTCCAAATCCTTAGCTAGGGAAAACAAGAAAATCACTGGCTCAACCAAGGACTAGCTCAAACATGCACAAATCACTTAAGTCTTGCATGGTAAGTTGTCTCCATTCCTTATTCTTCACCAAATACATCCTAGGGTTTCATCTCAAAAACCGAATCTCATTTATTGAAGGGATGAAATCCGAACAAGAATAATGCATACAATAATGAATGATTCTCATCTCCAACATTTTCTTCTTCACAATAGTAATCCATAGACATGAGAAATCTCCAACAACGTCATCCTCCTCCCATGTACAATTTCTCCTACGGTTTCCTCATGAACCCTAGCCAATCACTCCAAAAGGATGAGTACAAAGAGAACAGTATGGTAGGGATAAATGAAAGAAATCTTTATTTCCTCTATATCTATGAGACATAAGGGAGGTAAAAAATACAATATGAACCAATGTCCTTACAAGTAACCTGCAATAATACATGTAGGCTCATACATGTGGAGTGCTACAATCCAAGTGTACACATGTCAAGCTCTAGGGTGATGTTTTCCATAAACAAGGGTTCAAATTCAATGGAACTCCATGAGGTGTGTCTAATGATCCTCCTACAATCCTCCAAAGACTCCAACAATCCTAGATTATATATGTTCTCCACCCAGTCCACTCTGCTTGCATGAATATCATAGAAACCCAAGCATCCCCTAACTGACTCCAAGCCTCCATACAATCATACAAGTTATTATATGCTATCTAGGGCACACCATCCTCATCCCACATGAAACTCCTCATAAGTAGAGAATTTTTGAAGCAAGTAACCATCTCCATGTGGCCATCAAGTAGAACACCACCTTACCTATTAGGAGATCTACTACACCCTAGGGAAGAATATCATGCAAACACCCAACTAAGGTCAATTAACCACAGAGTAATCCATCTCTAATGTACAAATCGATCACATATCATCTCCCATTTCCGAAACCATCATGGACCATCAAAGATATTTCTCCAATATCTCCCCCCACCACCCTTATTATGAGGGCGGGGGGAGATATTGGAGAAATTTGAACATACATGATGTACTCCAAATCTTATGAAGCATCCCCAAACATGGTGTGAACAATTTTGGAGTAACGGAGAAATTTAAAAGTGGCTTTATCCCACTCACTTGTTCGGTGTATTCACCCATGCTCTTGAAGTTGTTAATTAGGTACCCACAAAATGTTTCATTGCTAGTCAAATTTTCCATCTAGAAGTGGCATTGGCTATCCAAAAACACCTAACAAACTACTATTCAAACTAAATACACTATTTTAAATCATTCATAAAAAGAATTCTGAATTTATTGTTGAAATTTCCTTATTTCATATAGACGCTTATGCTTAACCTAAATGTATATAATATGCAAGTACATAAACAATTTTCACCTTTATACATAATGTTTTCATGCACATTTTTAATTCATTATGTATCATTTCCAACATAAACATTTACAACAGAATCTCAAAAGAAATAAATATTGAAATTCTTACTTATGCACATGGATATCCCGTTTACTAATTTCTATTGCCAACATTACACAAAATATGCCAAGTTAGAAAATAAAAAAAATGTTTATATTTTAGTTAGTTTAAAAATGAAGATTAACAATGCTAAAATAAGAATAAAATCTCATGAGCTTCACAACGAAACTTGGAATTTGATAACTAAAACGGGTCCATAGGAAGAAATAAATGCAATCTTTATGATACAAAGAAAGTGGAGGATGAACAACACTTTCTCTTATATTGCCTTGCCTATACCTACACTGGGTATCAATTTCAAATATTTGTAACACTACTAACCTTCATAACTTGTTAACTCATGAAAAGCAAAGAGAACTAGGGAAGTTTATGTTCTCAATCATAAAATAAAATGTTGAAATAAATCAATTAATTTATTCTCAATTTTATTAAGGTTCAATAGACCCAAGCTAGTCTTGGGGGATGATAATCATCCTCATCATCATCAACAACCAATTAATTATAGGGTTAAACTCAACTATGTATGAATGGATTAAATAACATGCTTGCATTCCTTCTCCCATTAGAATTCATGATATATTTCATGGATAGATTATGATAATGCATCAATTTCACACACATAATTTACTTAGAACACAATTCAAAGTATAAAAACAACACCATCACAACATAGATAATCTTACTTATCTTTCTCAAAATGTGCACTCGGTAATTGAGTGCAAATGAGAATTTTTCTACCTTGCTCCATGTATCATAAGTTGATTCCAACCTTGATCTAGGTGGATACTAGAGCCCACCCACCCTTTCCATCGAGTTATAATGGTTCCCCATTTTCTCGGCAGTTTTCTATGGTTTTTCATGTCCCAAACTTTTGGGGTTGTTTTAAGGCCCTGAACAGTGTTCTATTTTTATTTTTTCCATTTGGGGGGCTAGGGGTTGCCATGGAATTATTTTTCCCCAGCCAAAAGTTGTACTTCTCATTTGGTTCTTTCCAACGAGGCACTATCCAGCCTAAACAAAGATTGCATGTAAAATTTGTGTTGTTGGGAAGTTAACTAGCCACCTTGGGGCCCATAAATCCTTTAAGCGTTTCATCTCCTAGAATTAGGTTTTTGGATGTTTAGGGTTTTTGCCTCAATGATTATGATAAAAAATCCATTTTCAATCTCTTTGTAATCATCTCTTGCGAATGAGCATAGCCGGCACATCTCTCTGCAAGATAAGCTACCAACATCTGCGCTAGTTTGTATTGCTTGCACTTTATAGTATTTTCCCATCCCATTCATTACTAGAATTTGAGTTTTATTATAATATTGTGCACTCCGAAAAATATTTGTGTGTGTTTCCATTTTTATACCGCTTTTGAAAAGAAACACCATTTAGGGTCTTAAAAATAAGCCTAGAAGTTTGGGACCCGAAAAACCATAGAAAATTGCCAAGGATATGAAAAACCATTGTAACTCAGTGGAATGGGTGGGTGGGAACCAATATCAACATATACCAGTCCTCCCTCATTAGGGGGAAATGGTCCCCATTGCGTCAAGTTCTCGCTGTAGAATTTAAGCATGTAGATCTAGATACTAAGCAACATAGCAACAATATAAAAGAGATAAAAAAACCTAACAAATTCATGCAATAAATGTGTTAAATATTAATCATTATGCAAAGGAAAGAAGTCAATAGAAAGAGAGTATGTTGTATTACATTAACCTTCATTGAATGAATTAAACAATATAAATAGGCAATGGAATTCGAAGAGGTCATGGAGGCAATTTAATTTTCGCATGCAATGCATGAGATCCTAGATAGGCTTAACTAGAGCAAGAATAGCCATGAACACTCTCTAAGATGAGTTAACTAACCTATGACTACCCTAAGTGGAATTATCTCCCTAAATGTTAGGATAAATTGTCTGCAACTGACTGAAGGCACATGCAACTAGTTGAAGGCACATACATGAGGTGCACATCCATTAAAACACTCAAGGAGGGCACTAGTGTTTCATAATAGCTAAAAAAGAGGTGCATGGAGTCCTTGAGTAGTGGATTAAACTCCCCAGATTCACTCCGCAACTCTAACTTGCAATGTGGGATGATAAAATCAAGGAAAATAAGCCCTAATTGAAGGAATTCTCCGTCATATTCCAAAATAGACTTAAGGAGTTCAAAAAAAGGTGGATAAGGATGTTTTAGGAACCTAGAAATTTTTAGAAAGATCCAAGTCGACTAAAAGGGCCAAATTGAATGGGATTTGGCTCAGTAGACTCATGAGATCACAATCTAAGTCCCCAGGTAGGAGAATGAATATATGGGGAAGGTTAGTATGCTCTAACACCACCATTACATGGGGAAAATTCTGCTGAATATGAATCCTAGTGAGAAAATTTCTTTGGTGAAGATGTTACCTTGATTTGAAAATCCAATACAATTGGATTTTTACCGATAATTTCTCTTCATCTCAATGGCCATTATCCGTTTGAATTTCACTTGCCCAATTTAGTAAGGATTGAGTTATGTAGGGGCAAGTTATCGACTACCTTTAAGGTATCCAGGAGAGGTGGAAATATGTTTGAAGCAACTCCACATTAAATATAGAGTGTAAGTAGAGGCAAGGGGAAGTACTCAACTCAAAATCATTCTCACCCACAACCTTAGTGATGGTGTAAGGAACATATTGGAGTTGTCAGAGTTTTTGATGGGGTCCTATGAGGTGCTATTTATGCAAATGCAACCATACCTTTTGTTGGGACATGAAAGGTTCAAAATATGCTTACTAGTGGATAAGGTATAAAGCATAAGGAATTTAGCCAAAAAAATAGCATGTAGATGCTAATCAAGTGTCCAAAGCTTTGTGATAAGAAGAAAGTATAATCTCAGGTGACCTTTAGTGTGAATCGAGAACTAGGATTCAATGGTATTAATCAAATAGATGGGGTGACTAGATCAACAATGATGGATAATTTTGGCCCAGGAAGACGCACAATGATTAACTAAAAGGAACACATCTGAAATAGAAAATCACTTTGTTGACATGGTGATACTTAATTCATTTTGACTCCTTAAAGTGGTTTAAAAAAACTATCAAATCCAAGTTCCAGAAACTAGCATTCACATACATTATATTATTGTTAAAGCATATGGAATCATAACGACGTTGGTGCAAAATAGCTCCCTGGACATCAATTAATGGAGTGAATATTGGATGATGAGAACATCTATGACTTGAGTAATAATGAAGGTACACCAATGACAGAGGGTGGATTTCATCAATAATCCCACATTGTTGGAAAAAAAGATTCTATATGTTGGTTTTGGAATGCTCAAACCCTCTCCTTTTCTTATCATTTCCATGTTGGTATATTTCTTTCTAAGGAATGTAGAACAATTTTACAACCTTCCAAGTGTATGGGATCACCAAGGTGGATAAATTTGTCAAAGTGGATATTTAGAAAGTTCAATGAGGTATACCATCTTTTCAAACAAAGCCTCAATGCTAGCATCACGCCTGTAATCGATTATGTGAATCACTTTTCTTATCCAATTTTATCCTTTTTCACTAAGTTCATCTCATTTGTGGTGGGTGGTTTTGTAACAATTATTATCATTATTTATTTCCTGTATGAATATCTTCTTGAGGCACATTTGTTTGTCTACAATTTGTTTTGGTATGCTACTATCTTTGTAATTGCGACAACAATCAACAGAGAAACTATTACCGATGAGTTCCTAGTATTTGACCCAAAAATGTCAATTAGTAGCTCAACATACACATTATATTCCAAAGAGTTGGCATGGAACAAAAGATTCAAAAAATGTTGAAGCAAATTTGAATCACTTTTCCAGTATACTAGCATCCTGTTTGCAGAGACAAGTATGAAACAACAAAGGATTTCTACCATAAAAGATTCATATGACATTATGGAGTACAAACAATGTTTTTAGTGCAAATTTTTATCATCCTTTCAATACCTCGTATTAGTGACTAGGTTCTTTACCACTATTTTCTTCTTCAGGGTCTAGTTGCAACATGATTTTGCTTACTTTTCATGCATGTTACTGGATATGCTTACAACAATTGTTTTGGTTGAAAGTATGAAGACATGGGAGAAAATAATTGTGATTTGTATTTTGATGATGCAGAGGGAAAGCACAATAAAGGCCTTGATTGTAAGGGAAAAACCTTACACGATGGAATATTTATTTATAAATATATATTTTGAATAATTGATTTATGGTGAATACAGAGAATAGGGCATGTTTAAATATGGCTGATAGTGAATAGACATGTCTATTAATAAATAGACACGTTGTGTAATAACTAACCATTTATAATTAATTGGCCTATTAATGACTAAACTATAAACTAATAATTACTGGTTTTAATAACCATTTAGGTTTATTGCAATTCATCCTACCTTGAAAAGATTTGTCCATGAATCTTAGATTCTGCATAATTAACTGCGATATCAAAGAGGCTTCTAAGCTTGATGACAAACAATCCTTCTTTAGTGTTTTGTTTCAGATAATATTACCATGATTTAGTATTTATTGAAATAGTTGGCTGCATTTCCATTCAAATCACTTTATGCATATGGTTATGTAGATAAAAACATAGTGATTATAGTGGGTATTCTTTTGAGTTTCCAAACTGACATTAGAGGAATTTTGGGGTCTAAAATGGGCCTCCTAAGGAAAATAATAAAATAATAGTGAAAATAATAAAATAATAGTTAAAATAATAAAATAATATTGATTAATTTTGGAGGAAGAAAGAAAAAAACTACTTTTTGTGTTCGTATTTTCGACATATCTCCCTGTGTTTTTACTCAAATTTCGATCGGGAGAGCTCGTTGGATGCAGAATTTGATTCTGCATCCAACGAGTACCCACACTACATACTTTTGACGGACCCTGGTACCCCAAAAACAAGAAATACCTGAAAAAACATGATGATGACATCATCATCACGTTTTTTCAGGTATTTCTTGTTTTTGGGGTAGCGGGGTCCGTCAAAAGTATGCAGTCTGGGTACTCATTGGATGCAGAATCAAATTCTGCATCCAACGAGCTCTCCCGATCGAAATTTGAGTAAAAACACAATGAGATATGTCGAAAATACGAACAAAAAAAGTAGTTTTTTTTAATGACAAATATGTCAATTCAACCATTATGGTTGACTTATTTTATTGAAATTCTATTGGTTCTTGAATTCCAACTCACAAAAACTTATTTTGGCACGTTTTCTTATAAGGCCCATTTTACACCCCAAATTTCCTCTAGTGTGTCTTTCGCAGAGAACTGGCGTCCTCATGTTAATATTTGATATTTTTGCATGCTTTGATGTCACATTGATTTCTATATGACATATAACTTCTTTAGTGTTGATCAATGGATCTTCAAACATGGTTGGACCTTCAATTACATTTGTTATGGTTTCCTTAATTGTAGTGGTAACAACTAACAACTTACTTAATTCAATTCGATTGGTTAACGGTGTCTTCCTTTGAAGTTTCATCACGTACTTTTAAGGTTCAAAAGCCCTTTAATGTTTTTGTTTCATTAATTTGGGCTTGATTAGGATTTTTTTAGATGATTTATTTCCTTGTCTTTAACTGACGAGCTTTACTCCAATTCTTCTTTGAGAACCTTTTGATCTTGAAGTTCTCAAACATTTTAAGTTGATCTTCGTGTGTCAAAGAATTTCTGGGTTTTCTTCTATGTTATCATGATTAGGATCATCTTTAGTGCTTTTATTTCTTTCTGCACCTTCAGTTTTTTCATAATTTCCATTAACACCGACTTCATATTCATTAGTGTTTGGTTCTTTATTATTACAAACTATGAGATCACCATTTTCTTTACAATTGATATTGACACCATGATTGTCATTATCTGATGTATCTACCTCTTTGTCATTGTTATTCTCAACTGATTTTTCTTTAGGTTCATTTTTATCTTCCATACTCTAGACTTTACCTCGTCCACTACAACTTATGTTTCATAATCCTTGTTATCATATTCTTTGTCATGTCCTTGGATTTGGTTTGGATTAAAATCAGGGTTTCCATTTTAAGTTTGTTCTGGTCTTTCACGAGACATTTTTATTGATTTGGTGGTTGTGTAGAATAGACCATTCATGTGATTCTTTTCTGTTCCTTGAATGAAGCAGAAACCAATTTCTGGAAAATGTTTATGTTTATGGCTAGGCATTTCCCTTTGTGTCTTGTATTTTGAACGATGGTTCTTTTTTGGCATATGTGTATGTTTATGGCTAGGAATTTATTTTTGCATATGGATCAGTGCAATAATATGAGGGACCTTTTAGATGCAATCCTAGTTTTCAAAAACACGATCACGTTACCAAAAAATACAACGCGTTTCTGCTACATAGCACTTGCTATTATTCAACCCGAGCCTGGCAGGTCATGGGACATGTAGGATAGGAAACCATATCGCGTACGCGTTATATAACTACAAAACGCGCTCGTGATCTGTAGTTATAAAACACGTACACGATTTGGAAAACAAAAAATAATTTATATACACAGGCCCGAAACCCGCGGCTCATTTTACCTATCAGGAACGCGAAAACGACGGCCAATTGGAGCGTTTTGGAGCAAGTTAACTGCTTGGGATTGTTGGAGGAGCTGATTTAGGTTGAGGGGAGGAGATTCCACTGGTGAATTGTCATCCAACAAGGTAATTCAATCACCCAAAGCATTCTTTTTTTTGTCAATTTTAAACCTATAATTGTGTTTTTTAATAGAATAATCAACCCAACAACTCCCAAGCTAATGTTTGATGGATTCAAACTAAAAGAGGCTATAAGAATAAAAAACATCATGTCTAATAGATATTCAATGTTCCAAAAGGCTAGAAATATATAAAACAAACACAAGTATAATCCCAACTTGCATAGAATTTGATGGACAATGAAAATTTTGAATTGGGATACTAGTGAGAGTGCCCACCTGTAACATGCATAGTCAAACCTTCAAATGCAATGATTGTGCTGGAATTAACACAAAGTGCAATAAAATTTAGCAATTATTTTCATAGATAGGTGAATGCCAATATTTTAAGATACATAGTGAATGAGGGATCCAAATTTAACAACCAATATAATCATCAAAATGGAAGAAAGAGGAAATTGTGATCAAAATATGCAAGTTGGACCCTCATCTTGATCAAAATTCCATATTTAACAATCCTTTGACACAATAAAAAACACATATGACTATATAAAGGGATTGTAATTTCTAGAAGAATATCAATACTCAACAATAACATGTGAATCCATCAGTCTATTCATTCTGAATGTCCCAGACATACATAGAGTCATATACAACAACTGGAGTAAATTTATAAGCTATAAAATCTCACAACAACATTTAATTCAAGAGATCTACTTGATCCTGAGAGTTGAATGAACGACAATTTATAAAGTCATAATCACCACGAAATGTTGAGGAAAGGTGACCACTCCGTACATCATATGCCTGAAATGTGGATTGGTTTTTTACATAATGTCAGCTTTCTGACATTTGACTACCCATAACTTCACTGAATCAGTGATCAAGAAAAATGAGAAATTATCACTAGCAACTTGCATAGAATTTGATAACGTGATCGTGTTTTTGAAAACTAGGATTGCATCTAAAAGGTCCCTCATCTTCTTGCACTGACCCAACAACTCCCAAGCTAATGTCCAAAATTCCATATTTAACAAAATTCCAACTTGCATATTTTTAAATATGCAAGTTCATATTTAAATATGGAATTGTGATCATGTCTAATAGATATTCAATGTTCCAAAAGGCTAGAAATATATAAAACAAACACAAGTATAGAGTGTGTGTGGAAGGAGGCTAAAATTATAAGCCAAGGGTTTTAACAATTAAAAAAACAATATATATCTACATTCAAATTAAAGACAAAGAAAGATAGAAAGCCCACATCATAATGAGATTGAGAGGCATAAACAAAAAGGAACAAAAATACTATAAGAAAGACACAAAATTACTACTAAGTAGGGTTCTAAACAACACATATCTCATAATTCTCCACAATATGCAAGAGAGAGTAATGGACAAGCTAGCTTATGTTCCAATTACAATAGAAGCCCTAGATATTACACACCAATTGGTAGAAATAACATAAAAATACGGTTTAAGGCACAAGGTGTAAGAAACCCATGTTAGAAAACACAAGAACACGAATTCTGCTTCTTTTATCCTATAAACATAATAAATAAAATTAGAAACATGTGAGACCCTAGGTCTCCCTAAGATCCCTAGATCTAGCAAAGACATAAATGACTTTACTCAAACAGTCTATGCCCCTGCATCACTAGGTTTATCAACCATTTTTTAAAATAGCAAAAACAATGGGTAATATATTTCTACATGTCGAGTCTCTAAGCTCATCTACAACCAATTGTAGTCCAGTCCACAAATTCTCCATTTTCCATGTGACTTTTGGTTGGTTTCCATGGTTATACAACAATGGAAATGGTGAACACCCATGAACTACCTAGAGTGCATCGTGAGAGTGTTCCCAACCATGACCGAGTCAATTATATTTAGAGGATATGGTGGTAGCCCTGTATCACCCCTTTTCTTGCCTCACATGTCCTAATAGTCCCTTGCCCCTTTCTTTTACATATCCAAGGGACGTAAAGGCCAAAACATGTCAAAATAACACTCCTAAATTCAAAGAAGTTTAAACCCAAGTGTGCATGGAAAAGTCACCAATGAGGGTGAAGAAGTGCCTTAACTTCTACAAAGAAGTTGAACGAAACTCACTATTTAATTGTTAAATGTTTAATTTTAAGTTTTAAATGTATGTAAGTGAATGCCATTAAATTGCTTGTAACTTGAGTTTTCCTTAATTTACATTTTCAATTTTGAAGAGATGTCATTATATGCCATGTATACGTTTCTAATGATTTCCTTATTGATTTTTTTATTGCAGTTGCGGCTATGGACACCAATGCTGAAATATTGATTGAGCTTTCCCAGTTGAGAGGTCTTAGTACTGCTTTTAGTGGTGGTGATAGGATTCGACGTTCACTTGCATCCACTTTGGATGCAATTGTTGAGACTATTACATTGTCAAGCAACATACTATATGATATTACTTCATATAGAGAAAGAAAAAGACGTGAGTACGTTGATGGGCTTAGATACAGTGCAATAAAAAAGTTGATAATTACCAAAGAGCATATATATTCATTGTTTAGGGACCCTCACACGGGGGAAATCCCAAATGCAAATAGGCCACATATCTCTATCGAGTGGTGCACATATCAACCATTTGTTGATAATTGGATGGACAGATGGTATATAGTTTTTGATATGCCACCACACAACAACAGGGAAATCCCCTTGTATTTCCTTCGGAAGATGTATGCAGAGTTCGTGTTAGGTAAACACGTAAACTATTTTGATATATTGGCATTTCAGGGGATCGGTGGGGGGATGCCCCAAAACCGACCCAATGCCAGGCTTCAAGATGTTGATCGCCCTATCCCCGCACCTTGTAGGCAGTTTCCTAGGCCAAATGTCCCACCTATACATCGTGTTATTCCACAGACACGTGATGCATTTTTGAGTTTGGCATGGGCCGTTGTTCGCCATAGCACTATGGTTCAACATGTGGGTGAGGAAGGGACATCTGTTCCTGGTGTGGTACATACACCAGGTCGTCATGGTGCAAGACCATCTTCTAGTGCAGTACCACCCACTAGTGCAGTACCCCCATCTACTGCAGGACCATATACTAGTGCAGCACCATCAGCACATTCCCAGCCTACTTTTGAGCCTCATGAGTGCACATCGTGTGGTCGTCCATGCTATGGTCTTTCGTCAGATGTTGTCTTCAGTGGGTTTTTGAGTGATGTATGTATATGGTTAATTGTAATAAATTCTTCATTTATTTTTCTCTTTGTACACATATGTATAGTTTGAGCTAATATATTAATTTTGTGAACTTGCAGTTGATTCTTTATGCCGGCAGCAATGCCCCAGAGTTTCATGTTCCACACTCTACACAGGGGCATGACATTCCATCCACTGATCCCTTGGTTGGTGGAGAGATTCCTATAGCACCCATTGTTGTATCTCACATCGAGGTAAACATTTTAAAATTTCAGTTTTTTAATACTTGTTAATTTGTTAATTTCCACATACTGTACATGTTAGTTCACTAATGTTATCTACGGTCTAATATTTACAATTATTAAACTTGAAGATGCCAGATCCTTCATGGGGGAAAGTAGTGATGGAGGTAGGATCCATGGTCGTATCGACCGAGGAAATATCTGGGCATGACATTCCATCCATTGATCCCTTGGTTGGTGGAGAGATTCATATAGCACCCATTGTCGTATCTCACACCAAGGTAAACATTTTAAAAATGTCAGTTTTTTAATACTTATTAATTTGTTAATTTCCACACATTGTACATGTTAGTTCACTAATGCTATCTATGGTCTAATATTTATAATTATTAAATTGGCAGATGCCAGATCCTTCACGGGGGAAAGCAGTGATGGAGGTAAACATTTTAAACATTTAAAAAATGTCATTTTTTAAATACATGTATGTTCGTTGAATCATGCATGTCTAACTACATGAACTCTTGTTGACTATAGGAACCAACCGAAACACTTGGACCATTTCCTAGAGTTGTATCTCCTCATAGGCCATATGTGAACAAGGGTCAAGTGTATATGAGACGATATACTCCTAGAAAGAGTCAAGTTGTCCACGACCATGGAGATACTGATACCATGGTAATTTGTATATCCTTCGATGATATTTCTTGGTTAACTTGAAATCCAGTGCATAAAATGTTTTGTTAATGTTTGATTTGCATGTTTACTGCATCAGGAACCAGAGTTTACTATTGAAAACCTTGTAGGGATGGTTGATGCAGCAGTCAGTGCTACATCTACAATGGCAACAAGTCACACAGAGGTACAACTATTTCAACATGATCGTTACATAGTTTATTATTGTTGCTGTATGTTTATTCATGCATGTCTAACTATTTCAACATTTGGTGATTGTAGCCACCAGCAGCAAGAGTTATTGATGCAACAGTCAATGTGTTATCTGCAATAACAACAAGCCACACAGAGGTACAACTATTTGAACATGATATAGACATAGTGTGTTATTGTTGTCTATTGTTTATTCATGCACATTTCTAACTATTTCAATATTTGGTGATTGTAGCCACCACCACCACCACCAGTTCCTGCCCCTTTGGTTCGACCATGGATGCAACCATCTTTCATGTTCAACCAACAACTCCATCTGCTACACAAGAAACACAATCCCCTTTGTCACAGTCTCTCACTGAGGTGAGATGTCCATTAATGAACAATTGTTTCATGCAATGTCCATTAACATTTTGATAATTTTTGAGTTAATTTATATACGGTTTTATATTGAGCTAATGTATTAGTACATATTTAGTTGAATTTAACAATTGATATTTAATTTGCAGGATCCAGAGATGCACATTGGTCCTATAGTTGTGCCTACAGGATCAGCCTTGAGAAAGAGCAAGAGGAAGCTTGAGTTTTGATGTTTCTTATGGGATATGTACATTTCGATACATGTACATGTGGCTTGGATAGTTTTGGATACATGTACTTTTGGAGACATGTACATTGACATTTCACTTACATGTACATGTGGCTTGGATAGTCTTGGATAGTTGTGGAGACACATGTACTTCTGGTTACTTTTGGATATATATGTACTTTTGGAGACATGTACATTGACATTTCAGTTATAAATGAAGGATACATTTCACTTTAAATTTGTTCTTTGGTTTCCACATGTTCTTGTGTCAATCTATTGTATTGATTTGTGAGGATTATCTATTACTTATGAATGCACTATGTCAAAAGAAAAAACTATTATATTTAAAGGTTTCAATGATCTCAACACATGCACACTAAAGTCAAAGTTATTGCTCGTGTAATTTAATAAATATAAGTGCAATACAATGTATTTCAAGGTTTCAATGAACTCACTACTTGCACACCAATTGGATATATCTAATTAAAAATTGTGAGTTTGGATTCATTAAATTACAAGTTTTTTTTTCCTCGGAATTAAATTACAAGTTAAGTCAATGCTCAAGTGTAATTTAATAAAACTAAGTGCAATACATGCTTCACATTTCATCAACAACCAACAACACTATTCAACAAACCTCATGCACCCAATGAATAATCACTCAGCATTAAAGGAACTACAATAGAATCCAAAGACTGAGAACCAACTTTGTGAATCAACATGATTTGAAACATAAGTCCACTGGATTTGAAAAAGTTCAGTTCGACATTAGATTGATTCTGAATTGAGTTGTGACACTACGATAAGATTAGGGTTATGATTAGGGTTTCCTTGGTAGGGTTATGGTTATGGGCCATGCATGTTAAACAATAAACCCTAGTTAGGGATAGGGTTTTCCAAGTTTGGCCTTCGTCGGCATGAAATGCATTGTCCAACTTTGGCCCTCATTGGCGTGACTGCATTGTCCCTACTGAGTGAAACCCTAGCTTCAGAAACCATTGTAGACGGAGGTCACCTGGCAATGGATAGGAGGGAGAGGCCCCCCCTAGCTAAAATCCCATGTCACGAATCCAACGGAATCAACGGTTCGTCGATCGGAGGCTCGAGCATCGATCTATGGCGAGTTACAGGTCACCTCCAGATACCGTTCAGGGACACTTGGTGGACTTGTGCCCAGTGCGCAAAAAACCTCACGGAGCAGCAATTTTGAATTCCGTCAAATCCTGCTCGCATGTTTGGGCATGGGAAATATGGCAATGCCAACTGCATCCCCACCATCCATGGATTTACAGCTTTGGCCCTCGTTGGCGTGACTTCATTGTCCCCTACTGAGCGAAACCCTAGCTTTAGAAACCACCGTAGATGGAGGTCATCGGGCAATGGACAGGAGGGAGAGGCCCCCCCTAGCTAAAATCCCACGTCACGAATCCAACGAAATCGACGGTTCATTGATCGGAGGCCCGAGCATTGATCTATGGTGAGTTGCAGGTCACCTCCAGATACCGTTCAGGGAAACCTGGTGGACTTGGGCCCGGTGCGCAAAAAAACTCACGGAGCGGAAATTTTGAATTTAGTCAACTCCTACTAGCGTGTTTGGGCATGGGAAATATGGCAACGACAATCGCATCCCCACCATTCGTGGCTTTCCAGATTTGGCCCTCGTTGGTGTGACTGCATTGTCCCCTGTTGAGCGAAACCCTAGCTTCAGAAACCACCATAGACAGAGGTCATCAGGCAATGAAAAGGAGGGAGAGGACCCCCCCTAGCTAAAATCCCACGTCATGAATCCAACGGAATTGATGGTTCGTCAATCGAAGGCCCGATCATCGATCTATGGCGAGTTGCAGGTCACCTCCAGATACCATTCAGGGACACCTGGTGGACTTGGGCCCGGTGCGCAAAAAACCTCACGGAGCGGCAATTTTGAATTTCGTCAACTCTTGCTAGCATGTTTGGGCATGGGAAATATGGCAACGCCAACCGCATCCCCACCATCTATGGCTTTCCAGCTTTGGCCCTCGTTGGCGTGACTGCATTGTCCCCTACTGAGCGAAACCCTAGCTTCAGAAACCACCGTAGATGGAGGTCATCGAGCAATGGACAAGAGGGAGAGGACCCCCCCTAGCTAAAATCCCACATCATGAATCCAACGGAATCGACGGTTCGTTGATCGGAGGCCCGAGCATCGATCTATGGCGAGTTGCAGGTCACCTCCACATACCGTTTAGGGACACCTACTAGACTTGGGCCCGGTGCGCAAAAATATCACGGAGTGGCAATTTTGAATTCCGTCAACTCCTACTAGCGTGTTTAGGAATGGGAAATATGGCAACGCTAACCGCATCCCCACCAATTGTGGCTTTCCAGCTTTGGCCCTCGTTGGCATGACTGCATTGTCCCCTACTGAGTGAAACCCTAGCTTCAGAAACCACCGTAGACGGAGGTCATCGGGCAATGGACAGGATAGAGAGGCCCCCCCCTAGATAAAATCCCATGTCACGAATCCAATGGAATCAACGGTTCGTCGATCGGAGGCCTGAGCATCGATCTATGGCGAGTTGCAGGTCACCTCCAGATACTGTTCAAGTGGAAGTGATATGAGATCCCATCCATCAACCCAATCCAATGATTCACACACATCCCAGTCACCATCACAACAAGGCGGGCAAAAACAAGCGAGGTTTTTGGTCCAAATTTAAAATATTGGGTTATCAGAACTTCGAACCGAATGAAAGCCACGAGTCCTAGGAACAGTTTTGCATTCCCATGCATGTGAACAATCTATGTCTACCACCTCCCAAAAAAATCTCTCCACACGTCTCTTTCTTATGGATTCTACTCGCATAGCTGATTCCTCTCCCATTACTGACGTGCACCACCTGACTATAGATTGAGCATTTCGAATAGTAGATATTGTAGATAATTTCAATTCCTCTCTTCATAGGGCTATTTTGACACATGCTCCAGCTCCATCATGCTCTCCTTTACCATGCCCAATCTCAAAATAGTTCCACATATGTGGAACTTTGTAGTTTTTATGTAATGAACACAAACATTGAAATATGCGTGCATTTTTGAACTGACCATCACATCCTTCAGACCAAATCCAGTGTTGATCCAACACAGTTGGAGCAAGTTCCATCCAAACAGGATTTTGCATAGTAAGTTTGCCCCTTAGGCCTATTGCACATGATACTATGAATGAATTCTCTTGATGAGGTCGGTGGTATTGTCAAGGAGCAATCCTGCACATGGTTAGTATGCAACACACGACGAATGTCCACAAAGGTTTCATAGTAATATTCATATTCTACATGGTATCTACAACAACAAGTGTTACAAAGAGTATTTATTCTAACATACCAGGGCTTACATTTCTCAAAATATCTTTTCCCCAAATTCAATTGTCTATGTTCATTCTTAAATTTGTCGCATAGTTCTGTATGTGTTATATCAAGAAGATGCTTAATATGTGGTTCACGGTCCTTTGAACCCCTTCTCAGTTTTAGTAAATCCTTCCAGTTTGAAGAAGGCCTTGTGTGATCATGCCAAAAACTTTGCACTAGTCCCTTTACTGCATCAACTAGCTTCATGTCACGACGTGGCAACCGACCAATAAAGGCCCAAAAATCTGTCTAGGCGGTTGTGTCAAGATGTTCTCTTCTAATAGAATACCTATGGAGGTTTTTTACATTCAAATTAACTAGTTTAGATGTAGGCTTGAGAAAACGAAGGACCCTGGTGTTCTTATTTACGATTGCTTGTGACAATACATGACGAGCCGCATTGCGGTCCTTTGACCGTGTGTTCTTACCAATTTTACCAAAGGCATCTACTAAGCTTTTAACTATATGAGAACTTGGTCCAGAAGGCTTTATCATCTTTATCCCTAACGATTTTCTGACAATATTCATGCCCCTATATTTTAACAATGATAAAAATAATCTACATTTATCTCCATCACATTTAGAAACAAAATATTTATTTAGTATCTGTTGAGTTTGATA
>LPNX011017117.1:142135-192836 GCA_001517045.1 Pseudotsuga menziesii
ACATTCTTCTTTGATTCTTCTTTTCTCTTAGATATCTCTTCTTTTATTTGTAATAACAATGTTTTGTGTGTTTCATATAATTCCTTTTCTTCAAGCTGACTTATTTTTATGTCTTCAAGCAATTTGCTTTTTACTTAATTAGGTTGGCTTCTTTTTAAGTCTTCATCTTCAATATTTTTTAACCTCTTCCAGGTTTTTGGCCATACATGATCTCCTAGAATGACAAAGACATATTGACTTGAGTGTGTACAAATATTGAAAAGAGATCAGAATTTTTAACCAACTATTGAAAAATAATAATAATTATCATCAAAAATTAATAATAATATCGTACACATATTTCAATAGTTTAAAGGTTTAATAATAATGATTAATATTAATAGTATAATATTAATAATAATAAAATTAAACCCTAGGTATTTGGGCTTTTGAACCCTAGGTATTGAAGGTGACGTGAAAATGGAAGAATGTTGCGAATGGGAAAATAATGGAATGGCTCTGATTCGAGAAAGGGTCGTTGGAGCAACGTTGGGGTTGGAGTGTGGCGTAGGAGAGGAGGGGATAAGCGATGTTGGAGATTCTAGAGGGGAGGCTGGATTGGGCTAGAAATGAAGAGATGCACGTGGGGAGTGACCCTACGTTAGAGGAGAGGTGGAAGAATGTTGGAGCGATGCCAAGGAGGGGAGGTTGGACAGGTAGGGGTAAGAGAAATACATTGCATGAAGGAGACGGGGCATGAGTTGGAAGGGGTGAGGATGTCGAGAAATGGGAATCACAAGAGAAGTGTGTGGGAGAGTAAGGGGATGTGTGAGATGGGAGAGCGCGTGAGAAAATGAGAAGTGTGCAGGGAGGGATGCAGAGGGGAGACGGAACATGTGGGGAGACAGAATGGATGGGATGTGGGATGTGCGATAAATGGAATGTGGAGGGAGTTTGAGAAGGATTGGAGTGAATGCGGGGAGTGATTGTAGAAGTGGAGAGTGAATGGAAGAATGAGCAGAGAGTGGATGAAAGGAGATGTAGTACGCCATAGAGGAAAGCATGGTTTGATAAGTAATGAGCGGGGAAGAAATGGGAAAAAAAATGTGGAGGATGAACGCCAAGAGATTGAGAACTTGAACACTTTGATACCACTTGCTTGGGAAAAACACTTACATGATGGAATCTTTATTTATAAATATATGGTTTGAATAACCTATTAATAACTAACCCAACAAATAAACCATGTTTAAAAATGGATAATAACTAATAGTTTATAGTTAATTGATCTATTAACTAAACAATAAAATACAAATTAATAGTTGTAATAACCATTTAGGTTAATTACAATGAAGTAGTTTTATAACTTCAAAAAGAAATCAATCATATTACCAAAGAAGATCATAAAGATAGGATTTTGAATAGTCTAAAGGGATACATGATTATGAGATGGAACTTAAGGCACAATAGGCACACGCGTATATATTTTTTGGCACGTTGAAAACCTTATGCAATTCCAATACTTATAAGGATTTTGATAAGTACAAGATGATTCTAAATCCACACTTGAAGCTGATTATGCAAAATGATGGTTGTATAAAAAACATGAGTGAATGAGATAAAAAAGCATAAGTGAATGAGATTAAGATTCATGATTGGAGTCAAGGTGCATGTCTTTGTTGTAACACCTTGGTTTTGACCCTGTTTGCATTAAAAATGTATATGATGTATATATTGTAATTAATCATGGTGTGGAGCTAAAGGCAAAATCCCCACTATCGATTTTACTTCTTATGTTTTGGCGATTAAAATAATTGCCGATGGTATTTCGTGCTCGCTGGCACATTATAATTTTGGCATCATGTAAATATGCAATTTAATTAAAAACCCATAACCAGCTATGTCAATGCAACAAATAATTAGATGGGGGCATGATTTCCTAAGGATAAGTGGGGGGAGGGGGGACATTTAACCTTTGGGGCCAATGGGGAAAAGCCAAATGTCAAAGGGGGAACCCATCAAGCTGTTAACTAGCTTTCTTGTCTATTCACCCAATCATTTATTACTGCTAGAAATTGGTTGAAGTAGTTATTGCATGGGAATGGGAAGAGTATGGGCAAAGAAATTTGAATTTGTGGAAACACCCATTTTTGGGAAAAACGTTTTTGACTTTTGGGGCAACTTGAATCCCAAAATGCATGCCCATTTGGTCATACACCCACGTTTCCCATTCCTCATGCAGTGGAAGCTTGGGAGCTGTTTTACCTTCACGTTTTTGCTTGCTGTGTGCTCTCCTTCACATTGGGGGCTCCTGGACATTTTTCTCACCATCATTCATTCACGTTGGGGCTCTCTCAAGTGGCTGGGAGTTTCCTGTGTGTGGAAATCACGTTTTTGGGTTTGTTGTGTGTGTTTTCCCTCACGTGGGCAGTTGTTTCTTCATTTTCCTTAGGTTGAGAATTTGTTTTTGTAATGATTTGTGGTTGGGTTTCTTCCCCAATGATTTTGTTGCATTTCTCCACTATTTTCCAAGTTAAAAATCGTTTTTATGTTGCCCATCAATTTGGAGGAGAGATCACGTTCTCTTGGGTGTTGTTGAGTCCGTTTTGGCCACGTTAGGGCCAAAATGTCCCTGGGAATCGAATTATTGTTAGGGGGTTGTTTTCACCCATCTTGACAATTCATTTTGTTGCCAAACTGTTTTCCTCAACCCAGAAATTGTTTATATTGTTGTGTATGCATCTGTGCTTTGGTCTGAATAGAATTGAGAGTGGAAATGGGGTCTGACCAACTTGATAAACCTAGTGCGTGAAGGAACCTCATAGACAGATCTAGGGGGCTGATTTTCTTCTTTGCACACCCTGAATAGCGCTGCAAGGGAAGGCATAGCCCAAGGGATTGTGTAGTAGAGAAGGGGATGCTTTCTTGTGTTGGGTGGGTGGACGTTTAGAATCCATGATAGATTTGGTGCAGGTGTCCATAGCTCTATTGAGGAGCTCACTAGCTTAGTATTCAGCCTTTCCATCTCCTTTGCAACCTGATAAACCTAGCTGTGTTGGCTTGGATGAATTTTTATGGTATCCTTGGCTATGTGTGAGCCTGCCAGTGTTCCTTATTCCTTGTGGAAATCATGCCTAGCTTGGGGGTGGCAGTGGTGCTGAGAGATTGATGAGCACACTGGCCTATGGTTGGGAGGAACATTGCATCGACATAGTTGGTTGTAGGACGAGCTTCTTCCAAGATAAGTATTCTTGTCTATTTCATCTCTGCAATTGTATTTGCTGTTTAATGAAAATGATGAACATGTGAATTAATGGAATGGATTTGCTTTCGCTGTATGTGAATTATTTATGCATCTCTGCATGTTATTAGTTCAATGCATTTCATTTTATGTTTATGGGGCTAGTGCCCAGATTGATAGTAGCATTAGTCGCATTCTCTCCGCCGAGTAGAGCGGTGGGGACGTGACATTTGTAATAAACCTAAATGGTTATTACAATTGTTAATTAATATTAGTTTATTATTTAGTCACTAATAGGTTAATTAATGCTTAGTTATTAGTTATTATACATCGTGATTTCTTATTAATAGAAATCTCTATTTCCCTATCATCCATATTTAAACATGATTCACTATCTCTGTAAATTATCAATCAATTCTAAAAATATATATTTATCAAAAGATATTCCATCATGTAAGGTGTTCCCTTACTAGTAGTGTCAAAAAATTGGTTCACTCAATCTCTCAATATCTCGACATTCATCTTCTCCCATCTCCATTTCCATCCTCTCCATCCTCTCCATCTTCATCATTCTCCTTCTCCATTGGTCGTGCTCCACTCTTCGTCTTTCTTAACTCCATCCCATCTTTCTCTTCAGCTTTCTCAACTCCATCCCATCTCTCACATTGCCACTTTATTAAAAAAGTAGAGAAAAAAGAAAAAAACGAAAAAGAAGAAGAAGAAGATCCCATAAAAAAAGGAGACAAAAGAAAAGGAAAAAAAAAAAAGACAACATAAGGTTTTATAAAACCAACCCTTGGTTTTATAAAAACACACATGGTATAGGGTTTTATAAAACAAACCCTTGGTTTTATAAAACCACACAAGGTTTTCCCCATTTCCCCTTGCTTCCACTCCATCCCTTTGTTCCATTTCCCATTTAGGGCTTAAAACCATAATATCCTCTATTATTCAAAATATATATATATATATATAAAATATATAAAATATTATTATTATTGTTCTCATTAATAACAACTATTATTTTAGTATTAATATTTTTAACCCCTTCTAAAACTATTAAAACTTTATAACAAGAGCCACGAGGTGGCAATGTCCCCGACTAAAGCAAATAAGGTAAATAAAAAAAAACTTCAGAAAAACAAAAAAGCTAAACAATTAAGGGAATAAAACTTAGGAAAAAAACCAAATAAGATAAACAACTAATCTATACTTATTTTATTCAATTAATTTTGACACTAACTTATACATTTTAAAAACCCAATAATTGTAAAAATGGATAATTTGATTAAAAGCCATAAACACATTTATTTGCATTCATTTATCTATTTTAGAAACTTATCAATTGTAAATTTTTTCAATACAAATATTATTAATAAAAATAGTATGATATTTATTGACCAACTTGGAAGAGGTGAATTTAGAAGTTAAGAAAAATTTATTTATTTTGTTGGGACATATTGTAAGAGAAGTTGGTTAGTTATACTAGAAGATAAATCTAAATTATTTAATAAGAAGGGTTATGATTGTTTTGAAATTTGTGAATATATATAATTTGAAAAAGAAAAATATTAATATTAAATGGAAGAGTATGTATTTCAGCTTGCAAATTGGATTGCCATTATAAATTGAAATAAGTTTGCATTGAATTTATGAATGTGTTAAGTTTGTACATTGGATTGCCATTATAAATTTAACTAAGTTTTCTATTGAATTTGTAAATGTGTTGAATTAAGTTTGTAATTCAAATGTCATTGCATTTGTAAATTGAATTGCCATAGAATTTGCAATTGTGTAAATGTGTTTGAAGCATTGGTCACTACACTTGTATAGATTCATGAATTTGTCAGTGGCCTCATGATCATTTATGTGGGGAAACCTCCAACAACTCCAATTACAAAAATAACATTGTATTTTTTTTCCATTCAAACTAAAGAGCTATGAAAATTGTTTAAACATATATGCAACAAACAAACTCAAAAGAAAATGAAATGGAGCTTTAGTAATTTTTTCTTTCTTTCAAAGTGTTCATTAATGTCTATTTATGCATTTAAAGCTGCTTTGATCATTTTTGAACTTTTGGATAAATAAGATTGTTAATGTAGAGTTCCTGAGAAGAGTTGCCATGAGAAAGAAGCATCTTAACAATTTATTATATAGTTACACCTTGCTCCAAGATTGCAAAGTTTATGTTTATTGACTTTAATACCAGCAATATCAATTGTAAATTGTGAAAAGAAGGATTAACTAATTTATGGGTTAAGTAAAATGTTTGGTAATTTAGTTGCGAAATAAAAATAGTAGTTAAAACCCTATAGATAAAGAAAAACAATATTTCCTCTAGTTCAGGGATGATTTTAAGGAACCATACTTATTTAAAAGTGTATAAATGTTGGCGAATATTACCAATTCTTAAAACGCCAACTATAAAATGATTGGCGATATTTTTCAAAAAATATTTTAATTTCCAAGGATTTTATATCATTTATATAATAATTTGGCGATTTTTAGGTTGAAAATTTTTTACCCCATCAAAATTGGGCGAAACAGGGCTTCAAAAAATGCAAAATGGCGAATCTTTTTTGGGAGAAAAACATGGAAAAATAGCCCACTGGGCTAAAATTCGCCCCTAAAATTATCCCTGCTCTAGTTATTGTCACATGCAAGTTTAAACATTATTTTAATTCATAGGAACCTTGAAATTATTTCCATAAGACTCGTATATTTCTTTTTGTGTGAACTCAAAACCAAAGAACAAGTTAAAGTTTTTAGGACCATGATCGATTCTAATATTGGTTATATAGACTGAGTATAAGTAAAGGAACATCACTACATCCACATTATTAACACACACTATTACAGTCTTGTCACGCTATAAAGTTAACAACATAAAATCCTAATGATAAACTCATTCAAAACAGTGTATTGTAGAGATATATTAATATGTGTGTTGTTTTTGAAGAAATATTATATAATAATTGAAATATTGGTTTCAATTAAAATAATAAAATCATTGAACATTTTCTATGAAAGCTTCATGTTAGAAAAAGTGATGAGTAAACACTATACGATTTTGATAATTGGAATATAAGATTTCAATAAAAAGAGGAGACTTGTGGATAAATATAAATAAATTTATGTAATAAAATACAAAGATTTAGTCATGTATATCTTGTAATGCAAATTGACACCATCCACTTGGTCGTGGCTTCAAATGTGATTGTAGTCTTCAAATAAGATAGTGCTCTACAGTATTCCACAATGCACCAACAAAAACACAGTCTTCACCAACGATGTGAGAGGTCACAACTCTTCGATTGTTGCACATATAAACTCAATATTGAATCCAAATACCACAGTCCTCTAAACCTAGTTACCAATTTAGTGTTTTGGGGAGGGCACAGTAGCCAACTGGAGGTCGCATATCTGAAAAGAGTAGTCTTCACGGCTCTCGGGCTCATGCTTTGGACCAACAGGTTCACTCTCCAATGGATTCAAGAGTAAGTGAAGGTCATATTCCAATAAAATTCAAAAGAAATATCCATATGATAAGTAAAATTATTGAAAGAGAAACTAAGTTATAAACAGAAAACAAAACACGTCCTATATATTATACTAATCACTATAAAATCCGTTTCAAGTGAAATCAAAGTACCAATGCAACCAGCCACAGAGATGCTCTATTATTTTTCATGTTGATATATATGAAAGAAAAATATGTCAACACTTATTTTTCAGGTTGATATATATGAAAGAAAAATATGTCAAACACTCCATTTTTAGTAAATGGTTCATGATTTTACTCAATTAACGAATTGATCTATAGAGATATTGCATCAAAAATTTGGTATTTGTTTTTCCTTTCATATTTGGTATTTGTTTTTTATTTTTATTTTTTATGTTTAGATAGAAGCAACTTAATTAGCACAAAAGAAAGTGGTCACTAAACACTATATACCCTAGCTTTGGTTGTTGTTGATGTGCTCAAAGGTCTAGCAGAAGTAGTATATGTGTATGAGTGTTAGTTGTTTTCTTTCTAGTTGTTCATAACCAGTATAGATCCATCTAAAAGGGGATCTACTAAGCACAATGTTTTTAGAGTAGAAATGCTTTATCTAATTTTATAGTTTTAGTTTATCTAATTTGCGTTATTTTAAATATATATGTAATTCTAAATAATTTAAAATTTGGATCCAAATAGAAGAAAATTCCCAATTTGGGATTATTATACCATGCAACCACCAATTTTAATTCGAAAGGTAATTATCTGAAACATCTATACTTATCTAAATTTGTAAAACAATCGATTCCAAAAAAAATCGAGGAAAATACAATAAAATAAGAAAATAATTTAATGTGAAACCAGAAAATCCAAGCCTGAAATGAGCTTGAAAATCATTTTGTTGTAAATAACTTGCACAAACTGAGTCCAATATCATTAACTGAATCACTATCAATCTAATACAAATGTCAACTACTAAAAGAATGATTTCCAATAGTGAAACCACAACCGGATTACAATGACGTCTATTTCTAATTGAGTGCTCAGGATTCGAAACCCGCAGAGCTGCTTTTGATATGAAGAAGAAATCGAAAACAATCTTCGATGAACTGAATTGTAATAAGTTACGGTTGATTTTGATTTTTGCGGGGAAGAGATTTTCGAGCATTAATGTTTATATATATATAAACAAGTGCTTTTTTCACTAAATAATAAATTTTCTATCTTCCCATCATTGCTCGTACCTAAGTCAGCATTTCTCATACCTAAGTGAGCAATTACCAAGATATAGTGTTGCTTGATACATAGCCATTCGGCAAGGTAAATATACTCAGTGCATTATCTACAAATATATAAAATAAAGATTGTGAATTACCTTTTTTCGCTTGCTAGGTGTAGACAGACGCTTGTTATAGACGGAAAGTTGTGAAGTGTAGGGGGCTCGTCTGCTACAGTAAGTAAGTAACTAAGCAATTTGCATCTGTTAATATCCCTCACGTGTATCTTCTTATAAATGTCCAAAAAGACTTGGTTCTCATGATTCCAATTTGTAAATACCAATTACAGCTAAAACACTAAAATACACCTCAGATCAGATATGCCAAGGCAAGAAGCCTCCATGAGTCTGAGGCTTGCAAACTAAAACTAAAACCATGCAACAGAAATTACCTGCAACATTAACATATTAAGTTACAGGATGCTTTTATGAATTTAAGCTAAGCTCACAGATAGAGAGGCGTAGCATGGTGTCCTATACATACCTTCATTTGCTCCAAAGCTTGAGGACAATAAGTGAGAAACTTGATAGCAAATGTCATGGCTCTGGATGAGGTTTCATGTCCAGCAAAGAATAAAAATAAAATGAAGTCACAAATAATCTCATGAGAGAGGGATCCTTCATCCAAAAGTTTTGCTAACAAATCATTATGAACAACTTGAGGATGGTTCCTTCTCTCTTCTATTATCTCATAAATCTTTTTAATAAGAATTTGTCGAGCCTACATCACAAAATAAAGTTATTCTAATTTATTAAATTTTCGTAACAAAGTAAATTAACATAGATTTATATTGAATCTAGATTTCAAACATTTATATGGATCAAGAAATTCATTGAGGTCATCAATAAAAAAATATACACTTAAAAGAAAGTTATGATCCTTTTTAAAACAATTGAATCAACACATTTAACTAACATTTTCGCCAAAAAAGATGATTATCATGGTGGAAAATGTGGACCACCAGCAACACTCCCATCATTATTGATAATGATGATGTCCCACCAGAAGATTGACCAGGTTTTCCTTCCTTTATGTTTCAGACTATTTGCCTATTATGGTCTTTTGTAAATTTTGTAAGCTGTTATTTTGACCTTACCAGGGAGTATGATAGAATCAGACAGCAGAATCACTTTATAGGTAATCTTTTTAAGTTTCAAACTATCTTCCTATTATGGTCTTTTTGTAAATTTTGTAAGTTTTTATTTTGACCCTACGAAGGAGTATGATAGAATTAGACACCAGAATCACTCTATAGGTAATCTTTTTAAGCTTCAGACTATGTGCCTATTAAGGTCTTTTTGTAAATTTTGTAAGCTGTTATTTTGACCCTACCAGGGAGTATGATAGAATTAGACAACATAATCACTCTATAGGTAATCTTCTTTAAAAATTTGTGGACAATCTGCAAATGCAAGCTAATTTTTACAGCTTGGTGATAGAATTACACAACAGAATCACTCTATAGGTAACCTTAAAAAATTGTAGACAATCTGCAAAGGCAAGCTAAGTTTTACATCTTGGTCTTTCTTCAGAAAAGGATGGATATTTACATCAAAGTGAACACCGTATCTCTATTTTTACCAAATTAATAGAAAGAATCCTTAAAAAAACCATCTCTCCGAACTCGATTATATTACTAATAACTAATTTATTTAAAAAAAACTAACATTTTAAAAACAAATTAATAGACCTTCATCCCCTTTGCATAGGTGGAACCTGGGAATTTAATAGGAATGGCAATCACTGCATTGGTGTAGTTAATGAATAATTCGCAAATCTCGCTTATCTCTTTGGATGGAGATAAATCCAACACTTGCTTAGCCATCAAGTTGAGAACCATCTACAACAACAAATCAAGCAATCAAACTCAAATTAATCTAAAAATATCCTGGCTTCAAGTTGAGAACCATCTACAACAAACCAAGCAATCAAACTCAAATGAATCTAAACATCTCCTACCTCGGTGGTGCACAATTTTTTTTTCAAGTAAACAAGTTGAATCTCACGTGCCTTGTGACTCTCATTCTGCAGAGCAATTTCCTTCATTTCTACCCATCCATCCAAGGTGGAGTGCACGAGACTCTGAATCTCTTCCATGAAATCAACTTTGAGCCTCTCAAACCTCAGCAAATTTATAGCTATTCCATGGAGCTTCCTCTGGAGATCTCCATGAATTTTAAATAAGCCCATAGTTTCCTATCAAAGTCTTCAGAGACTCTTGGTAGTGGGCTTCAAAGAGCCTCCCCTCGTTTTGCAAAATGAACTTGTTAAACTGGGAATCTGTTGATACAACCGCCTGGCGTCCAAATAAATGAGATATGAAAATGTCTGAATTATACCTGCATTTTTTCCATTACACCAAGAAAAATATCCAGAAATATTTAAATAAACAAAACTAAAAAAATAACCACCTTGTAGTTCTATGTTAACAGAAACGAGAAATGGGAAACGAAACGAAAAACAAGAATGGTACGAGAAACAAAGTTCCCAGATTTTGCACATATAAGAAACAAGGAGAGAGAAAAAAAAACTAATCAATTAAAATATATAAATTAAATATTATGATTAAATAAAAAAAATCAATAATTAAAATGTTTAAATATATATATACAAATAGGATCAAATAATTAAAATATTTAATAAATACACCTCAATGCTCATTCGTCATGCTAGTGTATCCAATTTTTAAAATATTTAATCAATACTTATTCCCTCAAATCAGTGTATATATACAAATAGGATGGAATAATTAAAATATTTAAATTGAATATAAAAGAAGGGCTCACTAGACAGAATAAGTTCAATACTCATTGAACTGCAATTTTTTTTTGAATTAGAAGAATTTATTTCGAATCTGAAGGATAAAAAAAAGGCAGATAATATTATTTTCCATTGTAAATCTATTATTTATGTAATATGAGACGGTGTCATTCTAACAATTCAAAGGGCATTCAGGCACGGGATTAGATACGACCTCTAGAAGAAATAGGACTTCCAGCCAGGGTGACAACACTACATACATTTGAACCGGGTTGGGTAGTTCAGGATCGAATCCCATTAGCAGTAGCTTGACTTATAACACTAAATACATTTGAACTGGGTTGGGTACTTCTGGATCGAATCTCATTAGCAGTATCTTGTTGGTGAGCAATACCATCACAATATACCTACCGCATCTTTTCATGTTTTAGAACCAATAACTTACCCAAATGAAGTGGATAGAGTTCCAGTTTTAGTTTATGACTCCGAGTTGCTGTTAAGTCAAGAGCGAACCCTATGACATAGGTTTTTTGTTCCACACTGGCTTGCCTTACCACCAAATTAAACCAGGAATTGAACCAGTTACCAAAGAAACGGAAATTCGTTTCTGTATAAACCCCTGGGAGAAACGCCGGTTTTGTAAGAAACGGTTTTTTGATTGCAGAAACGAAAACTGCCGAAAACAGCGGTTTCCGTCTCGTCCCCATTTCTACAGCGTTTTTGGTGAGAAACCTACACCACCGCCATGTTTTTGGTAACATAGCTGTAGTTGCAGCTAAGGTGTTGTGAACTTAGTTGGATCAATCATCAATTTAACAAGGAGTTGGCTATACTCTAGACTATTTGTATCTTTTTGGGTAAGTTTGGCTGAAATTTGGCAACACGATTTGTTGCTGAAAATAATAATGATATTTTTAGTGTTGAAATTGCAATTTTAATTGCAGAAATAGATTTAGCTCCCTAAATTACCCATGGGGCACCATGATTATGCAATTCCAACCACTTGAAAACATCAAAACCAGGTTTGGCATAAAAGAATGGATTTCGAATCCTTGCTATTTGGTCCCATGGGAAGGAATTCACTGTGATAACAGATCATTGAACATAAGAATCTCAGAATTGTAAGTTTAATCCTTTCAATTGTTTTCAGTATATGACCTTATAGGTGGATGTGAAATTGTAAGAGTTTCTGATAATCCTCCTTGGTTCAGAAATTTGTCTCGAAGAAATTTTAGAGGATCACTACCTGCCGATATTGGACAGTTGACGTCATTAGTTAACATGTAAGCAATATTAAATTTTTACAATTGAAATTTACTTAGTGCGTTTATATCAATATATATGTATGTAAAAAAAATTATAAATCTTAAATTTTTACAATTGAAATTTACTATTATACTGGTACTGGCATTCATTCGTTGACTTCAAATTACTATGTCACTTGCCAATTATCATTTGATCGCATCTTTGCCAAATTTTTCTAATTTAACTATGCTTGAAAGGCTGTAAGTGATGTCTTCTCTACATAGACTATTACATTAATGAATATTATCCAAATAAGCTTTTTTTAAAATCCTTATCGATGGCATCTTACAAAGATTATTGCAGCCATTTAGTTTAGTTTGTGTGCAGACATCTACAAAACAACAACTTCAGCTGTAGTGTTCCAAACTGGCTATCTCAACTCAAAAAACTGAAAGAGTTGTAAGTCTCTCTTTGGTATTGGCTGGTGTCCAAATTCAGCAAGAAATTAAAAGAACTATTGCCTTAGGTTATTGTTAAAATGTTGTATAACATTTACTTTAATATTGTGTAAAAGTTTCGGTGGTTTATATTCGTATCAGACTATGTCAATCAATGTATCAGAGTATGTCAATCAATCTGACTTGATTTATAAAATTTCATAAATGTATAAATAAATATAATTATTAATTAAATGATATTAAATATAATATTAATTTGTTTTAAATTTTTATAAAATATTATCTCAAATCTACTATTGTAATAACTGAAACTTTAGTTTATTAGACTTTAAAATAAAAGAATTGAATTATTTTATTTATTTTAAAATTTTAATTTTATATTTAAAAAAATTGAGGAAAAACTTTCTCAATTTACTATATAATTTTAGCAAGTTAGAAAGTTAAAAAGGTTGAAGCATAAATTATGAAACTTAGATCTAATATATATTTAGGATAGACCTTTTTATTTGATAATTTAAGGTGGTCTATGGTCTATATTTTTCCAAGATTGCATTAAGATGAGACAAGTATACTCTCTATATTGATTTTACAACAATCATTATATATATCAATTAGTGACATATAACCGATTTAATTAGAAAAAAGTGAGAACAAGTGGTTGTGCTAGTATATATTATACTAGCAACAACCATATCGATAATAAGATTAATATGTTTAGAATAAATTACTAATACATAATTTAATGGAAGTTATGGACTCACTTGCACATGAAATCTTGATATTTTGAGAACCCTCACCCCTTCTTATTCATATTGATATATTGAATTGAGGTGATCGCCCTCATTCATATTTATAGATTGAATTGAGCTTATCATAGTGAGACCACATTACCTAATGATGTTAAGCTCCCAAATGGAAGCTTATTGAAGAGTGCATGGTTGGTTTAAGTGCAATGAAGATGGTTCATCTAAATTTAATTTAATAATTGTATCACAATTAACTTCGATTAGAGTTGAAGTTAAGGTAATAGTTCTTGAATCATTGGGCAATGCCCATAGAATCAATGGTACACTTGTTTTCATAAATGAAAAAACATAAATAATAGTGCACCCAAAATTCTAAAATATAAAGATCTACAAGATAATACAATCAAATTTAAAACTTATAAAGTTGAGATATTTTTTTATCAAAATTAAATTAAATAATTTTTTATATCAATTTAAAAAAAAAATAAATATCTTAAATATATTTGAATTTGAATTATAGAATTTAAATCATTAATATATGCAATTATTTACAGATTTTGTTATTTAATAAGATATGCGATGAAAATGATTATTTAATAAAATATGTGAAAAAAATGATTAAAAACATAATTAAATCCAAATTTTATCTAAATTACTATCATCAGATTACTCTTAAACTTCACCTGAATTATTATCATCGTATTACTTTCAAGACATGACATGGAAAAATTTAGTTTTAATTTTCCAATATTTCCATCCTACTTATAAATTATAATATAGAGTTTGATGTTTGTTTCTTTTTCATCATTATATCAGTAAAAAGGGCAATCATCCATTCCTATTTAAATTGTCAGGTTTCTTGACAATAACAACCTCCTTGCCAAACTTATCCAACTCAACGAAAAAAAACAGAAAGCTGGCCATCTCGAAAGAAAAGTTAGTTATTTAGTTAGCTTGTGCAGATATCTAAGAAAACAATTTCACTGGTACCTTACCGGAGTGGCTATCTGAACTTAAAAATCTTAAAGAGTTGTACTTATATCTTCCCTTCTTTTACCTCCTTTCAAAATAAAAAGTTACCAATATGTTGTAACATTCCTTTACATCATGATCTCAACAGGTTTATACAAAATAATAATTTCAGCGGTGTAATTCCTGTGCAACTTCTCAACAAACCTTCATTGAATATCAAGTAATATAATATCTTAATTTCTAGTTTTTCTTTATGACAAATTTCTATTCACATATAAGTTTTATTCAAATGTATTTATTTTGTTTATTGCAGCTTTTCTGGAAACCACTACTACCTCTGTAATTCTACGGAGAACGGAAAATGTGTTTTGGATAATTCAAGAAACCTGCACAAACCGAGTCATGTGGTCCTCGGAATAACCATTAGCGGAGCTTTAATAATCTCTATTGCTTTTATGGTGGGTATTGTTGTACATTTCAACAAATGCGGGTCAAAACAGCGTGTAAATGTGGGTATTGCTGTATATTGGAACAAGTTCAAGACAAAACAACCTCTCAACGAAGGTCTAGAAATTAATTGAATTTTAATATGTGACATCTTGGGCATCCTCCTTATGAAACTACATAAAACTGCGCTTTTACGTAACATTTTTTTTTATTACAGAGGACTCGATGATTATGGTCCCCAATCCAACAAAGTGTATAGCTTTTACTCTACAACAGATTATGGCAGCGACACATAACTTTAGTCGAAAGATTGGGTAAAGGGGCTTTGGATCGGTTTTCTTTGGTAAACTACCGGAAGGGAGAGATATAGCAGTGAAAGTGCTTTCACAGTTCTCCAGACAAGGAATTCACGACTTCCACACTGAGGTAACTAATATTTGCATCTGTATCAATTTGGCCATTTCTTCTGGATTTTAGCCAAAAAAAAAAACTCACCTAATTTTGGGTAGAAATGGTCTAGCTTATTCTATTTAACAACAATATAAAGAGATGTTTATACAGGATTTTAGCAAAAAAAAAAATACCCAATTTTAAATGCAAATAATCTAAAGCTTAACTTACTCTATTTAACACCGATATAAAAACTTACATCCCTATTGTTACAGCATTAAATGATGCACTGCAAAATATTTACTACTAACAAAAACCAAACAGACAGTGAGATCTTATCTTACCTTTTCTCTCTATCGTCAACGAATTTTCTGGAATGATTGCTGGTCATGGAGCGATAATAGCTGAATGATTCGCCAATCAGCGGCCATCCAGTCGACCCAGGAGGTAGATGGGCCTCCTGATTCTCGCCATTATTACTCCTTCGGCTGCTGTGAATATTCCACCACCTGTGAACAAGGTGGAGGAGCGCTACTAGTGCAGTGAACACCACCAACACTAATGATATTTGTTTTGCCATTAGCGCGGCCATTGTTATTGGTATGAGCAGATATTGATTTTGATAACTGGGCGACTAGCTGAAGATTTATAATACTGAAAATTTATAAACCTTGCTCTAGCTCCTAAGGATCGTAGACTCCACGTGGAAGTTTGCACGGAGGTAGATGCATGCATGCACTTTCAATGCATCGAATACACAAATCCCTGTCAAGGCAGAGCCAACAATGTAGGTTTGTCAGAGCAAGTGCAGGTATTGTCAAGACTTAGTAGGGATTTAATGCAAAAAAACCTATCGAAAACATAAATGGATTTTATAGGGTTCTAATTCCAAAATTATTATAATGGCTGCTTATATCAGCTCGCTGCCGGGTCTTGGGACACAAAATCCCATACTGACGTCACCTACACAGAACCAATAAGAGCCAAGTTAAATCACAATTTAAAAATGCAAAAAATAAAAATAATTGCAAACTATTGCAAAAACATTGAAAAACCAAAAAAATTGAACCTACCTCGTCAATTAATCTACCCGCGTGAATCATATATATCCCCTGTCGGGGACATAATAATATTATTATAACCATATTAATAGTAAGTTATTATTATAATTAATATTTTAATAATTGAAATGCTACAAATAATTTTTGAGGCTATACAAAAATTCTTTTTAGGATCACCGTGTTTCCTTCTTTTAATAAGATCATTATTATCCCATTTTAAAAACCTAAAAGAAATGAAAAAATCAAGTCAAAGACATAAAAAGAAGCGAGACTAAAGAAATCCAAAGCAAAGTGCTTAAAGACAAAGAAAGAATCCAGCGTAAAGAAAAGGAACTATATGTAGAACTAAAAACACTACTATTACAAATCATAAGAAGAATCTAAGAAGATTTTGGGCAAAAAAAATATTGAGATGGAATAGAGACCTTACATGGTGGAATATATTTTGATAATTATATATTGTATAAACAGCTAGATGAACAACGAATATCATGAACTTATTGGATGTGATGGATTCGTTTAACAAATTTGGTTGCCGAGTTGGCCTTAGTTTGAGAATGGGAGGATTCATCCCATGTAAAAGCAATGGGAAACAATACGTCAATTGGGGCTAATGGATGGAACCCCAACCATGAAGTTCTGCATCAACGATCCTCTATCCTTTATCTTTCTCAAAATCAGAGTCCAACTTTGTTGGTGTTGTGCCAAGGGGATTTTGTGGAAGTCACACAATGTGTCCTCCTTTGATTTCCTGTTACCCTTCTATACCCCTGTTTTGGATTTGTTTTCATGAGTTTGGATACTCTTGGTCTATCCTTTATTTTGTGAGTTAGGGTCACATTTACTAGGATTCTACCATGGTCTATCTACAAACCCAAACTCTCGCTTACTCTTATGCTCAATTTTGACAACATATCGGTAAGTGAATCCTACTGAGGAGATGCCTAGGAAATCCATCTATTTTTGAATGTACCTATGTATTCCACCGCGATACTTTAGAACTAAGTGTATTTCAGAGTCTTTGTTACCAAATTTAAGATTAAGGTATGAAATTTATTGGTAATGTTAAAGAAATGTAACTGCGGAAGATATTCTATTTTGCATTATTATTATTATTATTATTATTACCCCTTCCAAAGATGTTGTTCCTTCGATTAGGGATGTATTTGATGTATTTGGTCATGTAAAGTATTGAGGTAAAACCTACATTGTAGGTCGGGTCAGTAGTACCCACTAAAGTATTATTAAAATGTATTTTTGAGTCTTCCAAGGAAAGTCGGCATTGATAGCAAGGAGAATTTAGCTTAGTTGGGTTATTAGGTCTCTCATCTGATCAATATAAATAGGAGGGGTGCCTCCCTCATTTTGACAAGTAGAAAAGATAGGCAGTTGTGCAAGAGAGAGAAAGAGCAGTCCATCTGCGAGAGAGGAATCAGTCCAAGATTATTCTTGGGGTCTTATTAGTGTTATTCTTTGGGTCTCACACTGTTCTTGGTTTATGTCTATATCGAGGAAGTTTTTCTAGCTCCCCCCCCCCTCATGAGGGTTTCCCAGGATAAATCTCTGTGTTCTTTTGTGTGGTTGTGCTTGTCTTGATTTCAGTGATCCTTTTGTATATGGTTATGATGTTATGATGATAAATGTTATTAGATATTGTATAACAATTTAAAAATTAACATGGTATCATATCTACCCTGAAAGAAGTCTTTGTGTAGCCAAAACACTGCTACAATTGCAACTACTAAGGATTAGGGTTTCATGTTTGAAAAACCTAGAAAACAAAAACTAGTCATCTTGGGACTTTCTCTATAAATAGATATTGGAGAAGGATCAAGAGATGAAACTTTGATAGGACGAATATGAAATCTTTCTATACCACATGTGAAAGTTTCAGCCTTAGATTCACTATACTTCATGGGATATGATTCCTCCAAATTAGGGTTCCAACCTTGTACATAATACAACCACAAACTGGTGACCTAGGGAGAATTGCTATATCTTGGGATAGAAATTTCCAAATGAAATTTATCAAGATGCTACAGACATGGAACACATATTATTTTATGTGGTCATAGTTTCAGACCCCGAAGGTGAAACAATGACACATGGAATTTCGTACAAGTTCGCTATGTTGAACAGTTGATCCAGGAGGATATTGGTGGCCACCCACCTATTCCTCTTGGACCCCCACCATTGTTTCTTTTAGTTTTCCAGTTTTCTTAATTGTAGCACAATTTACTATTTTTGGCAGTTTTCAGGGCCTAAACTTTCGTAGCCGTTTTGAGACCCTAAACGACATTTTTTTGGCATCGAATGGTTGGGCAAATATGAGTTCGTTTCAGACTCAATATCTTTTGTTTATGGATGTAGTCCTTAAATAGATATTTCTAATGATATATCATGCTCGTCAAATGGAGGTAGTATGCTAAAGTTACGACCCCAGGAAATTGATGTACCAAGTTACCCAACGGGGCCCACATTTAAGGCGTTTCACCTCCTAAGGTTAGGCTTTTGGATGTGTAGGGTTTCCATTGTTTCTCAATAATATATAGACCTTGGAGCCTCATTATAACATAGAGTTCAGAGGCATGTAGCCGCCACATCTCTTCTCAGAGATAAGCTACCAGTACCCTGGCTATTTTATTTCCATTTTGTATGTAAACAAGTTTCAGTTATTGATTAATGAAATGAAGTGTTATTTCCACTACATATTTGTTTCTATGGTTATTTATGTATTCTGTTGCGTTCCTGCATAAATCTGGATTAGTGGTATCAGAGCAATATGCTCTTTCTCAATCCTTCTTTGCATGTCCCCAATGAGGGCGGGGTATAAAGAGTTAGGGCTCGATCTGGTTGAACCTTTGCAAGATCAGCCTCGCAAATTTTGATGACCACCCATGGGGGATGAAAATAAAGATGAGGGTGCAGAAGATCCTATCAAAATGTTTCTCAAGGAGGCCCTTGAAAAACAAAGCAACGCGATGATGGATAACTTCACCCAGATCCTTCAAGGACTTCCCACTGGCAGCGCATCTGCATCTGGCGGCCACTCTGGAGGTGCAACCCCTTTTAAGGTACAAGTAAACTTTGACATTCCCATATTTGATGGTCGAATAGATGCAGAAGCCGTAGACAAATGGTTGAATCTATTAGAAGAATATTTCTCGGTTCATGACATTTCTGACCGGGAAAAGATTAATTTTTCTCTACTCAAAGATGCCCCCCATGTCAAGGACTAGTGGGAAACCTACTGTGAGAGAAAGGATGAGGAGGAACCCTCTATGTTCTAGGCTGTACCCACTTGGAATTCTTTTCGAGATGCCATAAAGGGAAAATATTATCTGGTGGGGAGCTATGAGGACAAGTACATCCAATGGACTACGCTGCGGCAACAAAGAGATCACGATGTGCATGAGCTAACGAATTTGTTCCATACCTTGCACACCAAGTTGGGTATCAAAGATTCAGAGAAACATTTGGTGCTAAAGTACTGCAGTTGTTTGCACAGATACATCCAAGAGGAAATTGAGTTCCTCGACATCTCCTTGCTTAGTACGACATATCAGTACACTACCAAAATTGAGAAAAAATTCAAACAGAAAAAGAGAGACTTTGGATTTGCGAATCAGAAGCAAGGGAAAGGTGTCCCCAAACCGCAGAACCAAGGACACATCCAAGGCATGGCGACTCAAGAAAAATTTCCAAATCCGTAAGCAAAGAGCAACACTGCAAAGCCGAGGAAGGAAGCGAAAAAGTGGTGCAAGTTCCATAAGATCCCCACTCACAACACAAGTGAGTGTCGGGCTAAGCAGTCACTAGTGGCTGAGATAAAGGCTTCTGAATCAGATGCATAATTTGACACTGAATCAGAACCCAAGAAGGGGAATGATAGAGGGAAGAAGATTATCGATGCAGAGCCCAATGCCACTGTTGCCACCACAGATATCCAAAAGGAAGAACCAAAAGATTCAAAGGAGGAGGAGCATCTTTTCCACTCCCAGATGTGGGTAAAGGGTTCCTCGCTACAGTTCATTGTCGACAGTGGGAGCCAAAAGAGCCTGATTTTAGTATAGGTCACGAAGCGGTTGGGTTTATCGACCACAGCATTCCCGTAGTCGTACACCATCGAGTGGCTTCACCAAGGATGAGATCTCCACATCAGCCAGCAGTGTCGACTTCCCTACAGCATCAAGCCCTTCACCGATGAGGTATTATGTGATATTGCTCCTATTGATGTTTGTGATGTATTATTAGGTCAACCATACTTATGGAAGCGACATGCTGTGTATGAGTCTCGGCCTCACACTATTATTATTACGTTGGGAAATAATTTGTATAGAATACCATAGGTACCACCCCCTGCCGCTATCTCTTTGGTTACTGCAAAACAATTCAGTAAGCTCATTTCCAAAACTGGGAAGTTTGTTTTCTTGATGATCCGCCCTCAAGGAAAGAAGAAGATCGTTGCCACAACCTCCAGATAGGGCCCCTCCGCATGAAAAAAACAAATGGACAAGGTCATGGAGGAGTACTGGGACATATTCACGTCACCCATTGGGGTGCCTCTCCACTGTCAGGTCAAGCACCCCATCGATCTGACCCCAGGTGCCCAATGGACTGATCTATTGCCATTCTATTCTAGAGAATGATGAAATTAAGAGGCAAATCCAGGAGCTGCTATAGAAGGGTCACATCCGGCCAAGTTCATCGCCCTGTGGGAGCCCGATCATGTTGGTACAGAAGAAGGATGGGACTTGGAGACTCTATATTGACTATCGGGCGCTGAACAACATCACTGTCCAGAATAGGTACCCGATCCCACGGATTTATGACCTCCTGGAACAGCCTAAAGGGGCGAAATATTTTATCAAGATCGACTTAAAGTCCAGGTATCACCAGGTACCAATCGAACTGACTAATGTGTGGAAGACTGCCTTCAAAGCCAAGGAGGGCCTTTTCGAATGGTTGGTCATGCCTTTTGGGTTAACGAATGCTCCTGCAACCTTCATGAGACTGATGGATGACATCTTGCGGCCATTCAACAACTCATTTGTAGTAGTGTACTTGGATGACATCCTGATCTTCAGCCAGACTTGGGAAGAGCACCTCCACCACATCCGACAGGTCCTCCAAACATTGCGGCAGCACAAGTTGTGTGCTAATTTGGACAAGTGCACTTTTGGCATGACCCAGGTTTAGTATCTGGGATACATTATTGATGACTGTGGGGTACATGTGGATCCAACCAAGATTGAAGTCATTCGGGATTGGCCATCCCCAACTACTCTAACAGAGCTTCGCAGCTTTCTGGGCCTTGCTAATTTCTACCGCAGGTTCGTGTTAGGATTCTCTCATATCACTTGGCCCTTGAGTTATGTCACCAAGGGAGAAGCAAAAGCAAAATTCTTTTGGTCAAAAACTCAACAGAAGGTGTTTGCAGAATTGAAACATTGCCTATGATGTGCCCCAATGCTCATAATACCAGACTTGCAACAACCATTTGAGATCGAGACAGATGCCTTTGACTATGCTATTGGGGTAGTCCTTACTCAACAAGGGCATCCAGTGGCATATCACAGTGAGACACTGTTCGACATTGTCTGCAAATATCCCACTTGTGACAAAGAGATGTATTCCATTGTACATGCTTGCTGACAATGGAAGCATTACATTTGGGGGAAGGAAACGATCATCCACACAGACTACTGACCCATGCAGTTCATGCAGACACAAGGGAATTTACAGAATGATTGCCATCAAAAGTGGTCCACATATCTACAATAGTTTCATTTGAACATCAAGTACAAGAAGGGAAGCACCAATAATGTCGTAGACTGCCTCAGCCGACCATCGATCGTGGCGATAATGACCGTGCTCAACTATTGTGGGCACGAGACTTCTAATTGGCCGGTTCTCTACAAGAGCGATCCAGAATTTAGCAACACATACCAGATGCTCTTGGAGGGAAACTAAGTTCCAAAATTTCACCTCCAGTATGTACTACTGTGTCACATGGGACACCTTTGTGTTCCTTCAAGCAAGCGTGCCAAGATTATTTGGGAAGCGCACTATAGTCGGGTTTCAAGGCATTTCGGGGTCGAAAAAATAGTGGCAGTACTGCAAAAGTATTTTTATTGGCTGAACCTTCGACATGACATCGGGAAGTACATCCGATCCTGCACTGCTTGCGCCATTGCCAAACCATCCATCAAGAAGCAAGGCCTCTATACCCCGTTGCCTACCCCTAGTCGACCTTGGGAATCCATCTCCATGGATTACATGTCAGGCCTTCCTTCTACTAAGCATGACAATGACTGTGTGTTTGTGGTCATTGACGAATTCTCAAAGATGGCCATAATGGCGGCCTGCAAGAAAAATATCATAGCAGAAGCCATTGCTAAACTCTTCTTTGAACGAGTGTGGGTACATTTTGGGATCCCACAGTCTATAATCTCAGACCAGGACAATAGGTTACTTAGTACATTCTGGTCTAGCCTATGGTTAATGCTATACACCAAGCTCACAAATTCCACAACTTTCTATCCCCAGGCTGATGGCCAGACAGAGGTCATCAACAGGATGATCGTACACATTTTGCGTAGGTACAACTCAAAGCATCCACACACACAGGATGAGAGTCTCCCCTATGTACAACATAGCTATAACTGGGCCCTCCATGGCTCAACCAACCACAGCCCCTTTCAAGTGGGCTTGGGATTCCAGCTACTATGTCCCATTGACGTAGCCATGCCATTTGCAGCTACTCAGGATGATTCAACTCATATCCAGTCTAAAGTTTCCAAGGCAAACAACTTCATTAAGCACATTTATCACATTCGCTAACAGGTTCATGACATATTGGACAGATCCAATGCTAAGTACAAGCAGCAACATGATCAACATCGGGTGCAACACAACTTCCGAGTGGGTGACAAAGTGTGGCTACATTTGCAGAAGGAGCGCCTCGTTGGACCCCACCGAAAGCTTTTCCCGCTCTGATATGGGCCATACACCATCACTAAGGCTGTCAGGGACAATGCCTTCGAGCTCAGTATTCCACCATTCCTTGGTTTGCACCCAGTGTTCAATGTGGACCGCCTTCGGCCCTACTTTCCACCTCTACTGGACACATCGGACGTGGCAGAACAACTCACACCAACAGAGTTAAACCTCGACTACATGGAACAATCCACCACTGATCGAATTATGGACACATAGATTAAGAACACCCACCAATAGAATATCTAGCTATATCGAGTTGTCAAAGCAGGCCAACTCCTTCACCAAGGAAAGTGGCTCACTAGGGACCAAGTTCAATAGAAGTTTCCTCATCTCATGGAGGAACTCAACGCAATGGGGACTATTGCTTCCTAAGGGGGGAGGAATGATCTAGGAGGATATTGGTGGCCACCCACCTATTCGTCTTGGACCCCCACCATTGTTTCTTTCAATTTTCCAGTTTCCTTAATTGTAGCACAATTTACTATTTTTGGTAGTTTTTGGGTCCTAAACTTTCGGAGCCGTTTTGAGGCCCTAAACGACATTTTTTTGGCATCGAATGGTCGGGAAAATATGGGTCCATTCCAGACTTGATATTTGTCATTTATGGATGTAGTCCTTAAACAGATCTTTCTAACAATATATCATGGGCGTCAAACATAGGTAGTATGCTAAAGTTACGACCCCGAGAAATTGATGTACCAAGTTACCCAACAGGGCCCACATTAAGGCGTTTCACCTCCTAGGTTAGGTTTTTGGATGTGTAGGGTTTCCATTATTTCTCAATAATATATAGGCCTTCGAGCCTCATTGTAACATAGAGTTTAGAGGCATGTAGCCACCACATCTCTTCTTAGAGATAAGCTACCAGCACTCTAGCTAGTTTATTTCCATTCTGTATGTAAACAAGTTTCAGTCATTGATTAATGAAATGAAGTGTTATTTCCACTGCATATTTGTTTCTATGGTTATTTGTGTATTCTGTTGCGTTCCTGCATAAATCCGGATCAATAGTCCTCAAACAAGTCACCTTGGGAAACCTTGCATAAGTACCACTTGGTGAATACAAATATGCTCTAACCTATGGGGTTGGAAATAACATAGATTAGGATACCCGAGGACAAAGTTTCATACCTAGAGGAGTAACAACTTCGGAGATACAACAAAAACAAAATTAGGGAATTTTGTAGAAGAAATTGGAGAAAACTAGGGCTTTCTGTTCAAGGCACTTCCCTACACCGACCAGTTGAAAAAGGAGAACTATAAAACTTGCATTAGGAGGGCGCATATGTCTATGTAAAATGTTTATCATTATGTGGATATTCAATTTTTGACCTAACACTACTGCTGGGGAAAAATAGGGCATCAGATATTTTACAGTTCTGTCCATAGTTTTGGGAAAGTGAGTATGTTTCTTAGCTTGCCTTGAAGAGGTGCATATTTCTATCCAATTAGATATGAAATATACCTAAGTTGAAAAATTAGGTTTTCTCTGTCAAACCCTAGGTCCAACAGTAGCAGTCTTCTAGAAAAGATTTCAAGCAAGCATAAAGTTGAAGCAGCCTCATTAGTGAGTTCTATCCTCTCTATTTAAGGTTCTCAATATTATCATGATGACTAACAATACCAATATTGGGGACAAGCTTTAAGGAGCCGAGAACTCTTGAGCATGGAAGTATAGAATGATTCTCATACTTTAAGAAACATGACTTTGAGAAGAAGCTGTAGATACAGAGGGACATGAAGACAAAGCACAAGAAGGACTTAGTCAAATCAAGGAGTATTATCTCCATCTCCATTGGATCTCACATGTATCATCCTTGAAGATTCCCAAGGATACATTCGATGTAATGGCTAGCTTGTATCAAGGAAAGAACATCAATGAGAATATGATATTGAGAACACAACTCAAGGATGTAAAGATGAAAATATTAAAAAGCATTCAATATTACTTCACAAGAATCTCTCAGATCAAGGAGAAACTAGAAGCCCGGTTGGAGACAATGTCAAAGAAGCAAAAGTAGATATTACAACCTTGAATGACTTCCCAAGATCATGGGATTCATTCACTCAAGGAATATGTGCAAGAAGGAAACTGATTTACTTCAACAGACTATGGGAAGAATGCACACAAGAAGAAGCTATGCCCATAACAAGATATGGGAATATGGGAACAACTGTAGATCAATCTCTCACCATTTACTCCAGAAGAATTCATAGAAAGAAGGAGGACCATCATCACAATAAAGGAAAAAAGGAATCCTTCCAACATTTGATACTACACTTGTGATGATAAGGGACACTACTCTAGATATTGTCCCATAAATAGAGGTTCATTCAACAAGAATTCAAACAAGGAAATACATCATGCTCACACTGCTGAAGATGATGAACCAACTAATTCAAAGAAGAAAAAGAACATTCCTCAAGTGATGAGGAACATGAATTCTACTACTAAAGAAAAAAACCATACTCTTATCCATCTTAGTATTTGAATAAGAAGGAATGCAGTTAGTGACACTCAGAACCAATACCTAGGTTTCCAGAATTAGATGAGGAAGTAGAAGGATCCAGTTATTCTTGCAAGGACATAAGTATCAAGAAAGAGTCCACCCACCAAACAAACAGAGACATGTTCCCAGAATCAAATGACGAAATACAAGGCTCCAGGACATAAGGATCAAGAAGGAGTCCACCCACCAAACAAAAAAATACAAGTTCTCAGAATCAGATGATGAAGTGGAAGGCTCCAATAATTCTTATAAAGAAGGAGTTCACCCACCAAAAAAATAAAGATAAGTATTGGAATTGTCATTTCCTATATATCTTGTTGCTTAAGTGACATTGTTTAGTTATGTACATATCTATGTTTTCATTAATGAACAATATAACACTAATATGAATGTGATGGGTAAGTGGCCTATGGTGCTATACAACACTCCATTGCTACTTATATAGAATGAAACCTCTTTGCTGACAAATTGGGATTATTGCACAATCTCAATAATGTTATGGTAGAGATGGAAGGCATCTAGAAAGTTTCTGTGTGTATATAGGAGATGTATGAATGTTGTATTCGCTAAAATAGTTGCATGATTATGCATAAGAATTTGTCATCATGAATATGTTTCTAACCACACTACTAATGTATTTGACTTGTAGGAAATATCGTGTACAATCACCTACAAGAAAATAAGGATTAGAATTGTTTCGAAGAACAAATGACAACCGTTCAGTTAGAAGATACAGTCCAATAAATATACATGAAGGTGAATATGAAGTTCCGAGGGTTAGAGACACCGTGTCATAATAAAGAGCTTAAGAAGAATATAAGAATCATAAGACCTAAAGCGAGAGGTAGATCCAATTATAGAGATGAATACCACCTTTGGAATGAGAGATAATTCAAGATGAAAAATGTATGACGTCGAAACTTCCAATTAAAGTAAGAGGCCTCATATACAAACTAGTTATGTGGCACAGTTGAGTGACATCATTGATGCAGACCCTTACAACTATAAAGAAGTAGCCAAGGAGAAAAGGAATAAGTTATGATAAAATAGTATGAGTTTATCATGGGGAATGATGTATAGGATGTGGTTCCAAGAACTGAAGGGAAGTCCATAGTGTATTCCATTTGGATCTACAAGATCAAGTATGCATCAGATCGAAACATCAAGGGATACTAAGAAAGGTTAATAATTTCCCTTAGAAAGAGGGAGTATATTATGGCATGACATAATCCATTGACCAAAAAACACTTCTCTAGTGAATTAGAAGTATATATCGAGCACAAAACGACATGTGCACAAAGGGATTTGTACAAACTCAGAAGTCACCCATGAATAAGCTCTTCCAGTTACAAAATGTTTTGATACATAGAAGATCACTAGCAGAGGATGATACTTGTCACTCCGGTACATAATGTTTTGATACATAGAGTACAAATGCATAAGGAGGATGATTCTTCATTTCAGAGGGAGTGACTGCAAAATATATATGAGTTTTACATGGTATGACAGAATGGACGGATTCCTAATGGACTAAGGCTTTACCAAGAGTAAAGTGGGTTCCAAACTTTACTTTAAGGTTGAATGCAGAAGACTGAGATATGTTGATTACCTGACAGGATGAAATCATTTCCGATTCAAAGAGGAAGTGCTGAAGACAAAAAGAGCACTTTAGGATGTTTGGGATCAGGTGTGATCTCATGGCTTAGAAAAAAGACACTGAGTACATTGCAACATGTTCATCCTATAGCGAAGCAATGTGGCTTCACAAACTATTGGAAGGATTGTTTATTGTGATAACCTGGAGTTGCATCAAGCTAATAGAGAACCCAATGTTTCATAAAGTCCAGGATATGGTGCCGAGAGGAGCCATGAATCTCTAGTATGATCCTATAGAGGAACAGGTTGCTGATGTGTTGAATAAGCCTATGTCTTGTGTAAAGTTTGAACACTTTTGAGAAGAGCTTGGTGTAGTCCGAAAGGACCTCCAATGGTATAGTCACTGTATAGAGATACCGGTCGTATAGTCGTGGGCATATACCGATATGGTTGGTGACATCAATGAGGGTGGATCTCAGTATGAATCATTGTATCACTAAGGATATATACCAACAAGATTGGTGGCACCCTCAAAAGGAAGATCCCGGGAAGGTTGGTTGTATCTTCAAATAGGAAGATCCCAACGAGATATGGCCATGCATATGATAATACTCTCTTCTAGAGAGTGATCCTATATTCACTTGTAGGATGGTTCCGTGGACAAGAAAACTCTCTTGAGATTAGTCCTACAATTGAGAGGATGAGGATGGTCCATGATGATAATACTCTCTTCTGGAGACTGATCCCAAATTCACTTGTAGGATGGTGCCATAGACAAGAACACTCTCTTGAGAGTGGTCTTAGCACTAACATGATGAGGATGGTCTACGATTGTTGGGATAGAAAAGGAGTGCAAGAGACATGTTCATGTGCAAACAAAGGTACATCGCGTTGTGCGATAGGAAGGAAGGTCACGATAGGAAGGAAAGGGAATAGCACAGGCATAATAAAGATGCATGTGATGAAGGAGAGGCAAGCAGACAGGATTTTAGGTGATAACGACTGGAAAGCGATAGGTCGAGATCGTGGCCATTAAAGCCGGCATAAGCCTATGGACACGCACGTATGGAAGAATATTTGTAAGTCAGGCCGATAGTGCCTTGTGTCAGTCCATGATAGCCTGTTCTGGTGACTGATCACGACCTTTAACGGATAGGAAGTATGTAGTCAACCCTGCGTGGTTTGATAGAAGGTATAAATAAGAAAAACCTGTTCTGTATAAGGGTTGGTTGTTGTCAATTTTGTCATTAGTTGGAAAGTATCAGTGGGTCGTAGGTTGTCCAGAGCCAAGGACGCCCCTTTTTCTGTATTTTGAGGTAGAGTAGAAGAAGAGAAGACTCAAAGAAGAGTCTAATAGCAGTAGAAGGTTGTTGAGCTGCAAATCTTGCAGCTGTGTGCACAAACCGCTAAAAGTAGAAGGAATCTGCAACTGAGTGCATAGAAGGTAGATAGAAGAGTCGATCCAATATGTGTGTGGATCAGTAGGAGTATATAGAAGAATAAACAAGAGATTATGAGATCAAGAAGTCTGAGTCATAAATACATATCATAAGATCAGTTTGCAAGTCACAGACTGCAAGGTGCTATACCCATTTCTCATGCCAGATGAAGAGCACCTTGGTAGTTTTCCCCAGATGGGTTTCCATGTTATTTTGTGTGCTTAAATGGTTCATTGATGCTGATTTTGATGTGAATGGTTGTTATTTTCTTACTGTATGATAATGAGATATTGTTGAATGCCTGGTACCATATTGTTAACTAGTACTGAAAAACTGCTAAAGAATTGTGGGAATGCACCAGTAAGTTGTAGCTAATTCCTTAAGTTGAAGTATAAGTCATAAGTGACCTATTAGTTGAAAGGATCGGCTATGTAATACAAGTTGTGCCAGTTGTTAAGGCTGAAGACCAGGTCATGTCATGCGCGCTGACATAAAGTTGTGCTTAGTTGAGTAGGAACTGTCCAGCCATCTAAGTGTCCTCGTTGAGCGCCTTGGACGCACGCTAAGGGACTATAATCCCTTGCCAACTACAAAAACATGGTTCTGGTAGTTACCCATTAGATATCTTAGGTGATACTGTGTCTGCTTCATAGGTGTTGCTGATAGAGTTACTTTGTCAGGATGATGTCTTGTGGTTTATTGTTGGTATTGTGGTGATGCTGAATCGTGGGTCGAGATAAAGAGGTGAAAGAAGCCAACAAATGGTTCCATTGTTGGGATCCATAATCGTTTGAGTTGAGGGAAATGTTGTGGCATCCGACGAAGAAAGAGATAGAATATTGGCTGGACTCTAAAATGCTAGAGTTTGCGCAAGAGGAAAGCGTAGGAACACAACCGAGTGTAGAGAACTAGGTAAACGAGTATATATATTCTGATATTCATGAGGTATTATTCACAGAATTCCTTGTTATATATTATACGATTGGTTGACAAGGTTGGTGACTAGAAATACAAATTTCCAAATAAGAGAAGCCGTCGAATGGAGTGATCAGTTGGTTCATGAGGTAACCTGTGTAAGTAACAATATGTCTAGAGCTTTTGATTTTTGGGTTGACAGTATCTTGCAAATATAAATTACCGAGTTTGCAGTCGACACCATAAATTCATATAGTGAGGCAGAAAGAAATTTTTTACAAGGACCCCGACGAAGGTATCTACTATCTATTAGTGCATGGATTAAGATGCTCATTTATGAGAAGGGTATATTACTGTTGAGTAGTTGAGTCGCATACCTGTGAGGGAGGCTATGTCGTAGATGAATTCTTAAGAAAATGGGAGAGGGTGAGTTGATATGTTCTCGGAAAAAACAGAACCTGAACTAGAAGCTAGATTCCTAAGGAGTGGAAGGAGATTTAGATCAGGGAAAAGAACAAAGACCGAAAGAGGGCGACATAATCCTAGTATGTTCGAGGAGAGTGAAAACGAACTTTGGTCACATGAAGATGAAAGGTATTGTGATAAAGAGGAGGACTATAACCTGATTTTAGAAGGACCAGAGGACTCTGAAGACTCTGTTGAGACACCAAGGTTGGGACACAATTACATCACACCAAAAATATCCCTAGAGGTGAGATATAGAGTCTCATCCCCAGAGAAGACTATTAATACTGATAATGCTGGTACTGCGATCAATACACTGGAAGGTATACCTCCTTTGAACCCTTTACTAGAGAACCCCAACACCAACTCAATGGTTGGGGAGGAAATTCGGTTACCCACATTCAATGGAGATGGCGTAGAAGATCTAGAGCAACATTGGTCCCTCTGTAAATCTGTTGTTATGGAGAAAACTTCCTATGGCTTGGGATACCACAACAGACAGAGTAACCGTAGAAATCAATCCTTTCCTATATGCAAGAGAAACCAAACATCTAACAATAAAGGCTCTCGAATCATACCTTATTCCAGACGGTTGATGTAGATCCTCGTTGAGCTTTTTCAGTCTTGCTTGTATTAGCAATTTGCTCTCTCAACATTCAGCAAACAAGACAAGCATGCTATATATAATTGTGTCAGACCTACTCTAGCATATATAATCAATAACATATAAGCATTTAAAAGCATCCATGGATTCAATACTCATTTAAATACACATTATTGGACAGGGAATGATATTTCTATTAATATAAATCAGAGATTACAATAGTGACAACCTCTGTCGACATGTCTGCGAATTGGAGAAACTGAATCCTCCACTTGGGCCTCCACCACTTCAATCCTCCATCTCTTGATAGCAAGCTCACAAGAAAATGAAATATTGGGAAGAACACAAAGTGCTCCAAGGGACAAAGGGATGTAGACTCAAGTATAAGCTCTGGCAACAATGGACTATAGTTTTTTTGCTCTTCAATTCTTCCTCCTTCAATGTATCCAAAGGGTTCCTTATATAGTGCTTCAATGGGTTAATGGAAGGTCAAATCCGAGCAATCTCAAGGCATATGGAAGGCCAAGAGACAAGTGACTCAGATCCACATCAAGGAAAACTCCAAAAACATTTGGCCTTTTGCACACATCCCGATGTATGCGGGTTTGAGGGTCATATCCGCGTATATATGTGAGAATAGGTTTAAAAGTCGTGTATAGCAAATAATGCATGTTTTTATGGATGATCTTGGAAACATCAAAGGTACAAAAATGATCCATGGGGTCTAAATATTTTGCAGAGGCATAGGGAAGGCCATAAAGGTGTGATCCACCATGTGTGGTAAAATCAGCTGTAACAGATGCCCCATAATGTGTGAGGTCAGAGGGGTGATATGATGGCTGAAATACATTATAAGTCCATCCCAAAAGTGGAGTGATGAAGAACCAGGTGGAAGAACCATCCATCCAACAGTATAATACAATGATCAAACTCTGCACATAACTGCAAGTAGATATAGCAGTCCCGGATACATAAGAGTACAATGGCCATGAATAGGCATGATACAAAACATGACATGTGTGGTCATCGCCATGTACAATATAGATAGATCATAATGTCCATGATGAAGATATACAAAGGGTCATGATCTCCATGAAAGATAAAGATATATAATGGATCAAGATCTCCATAAAGGCTAGAAATATCTGACATAGACCGGAATCAAGTCACGAGAGATGAAATCTCATGAACACTGGCACGATCAAGGAGGTAGCATATATGAAATGCCACCAATATGGAAGGTATTCTACACAATTCGCTACGAGTACATGTCATACTATGTGAATAGAGGTGTCGAGGTCGAACATAGTAGTCCATCGTCTGATTACCAGTCATTGATGTATACCGTTAATAGACGCGAGATCACCCACTGATAATGAAAATGGGAATCAAGGTAATAGAGTGAAAACTAACAAGTGTGAATAAATGTGTTGAGGTCAAACATTTGAGAGGATCCATCGATTTGGGGACAATGATGTATGCCCAAAACTGTCGATGGAAAGAGAACCTGCCACTGATGACTGCAAGTCTCAAGGCACTCAAAAATGACTCTAGATTCCTATCCCAGAATAAATGATCTAAAGTCAATGGGATGAAATCTGCTGGAAGGAGGTCATTAATGCATCCCTCATCATCCAACACGAGGTACTCAGCAAGGTTGTATAATGTGGAAGGACTCAATCATAAAGTGCACGAACCAGTATCAGTACCAGGAATGGCCAACATGCAAAGTCAAGAGAACTGAGGAATGGCCAACTCAGGTTTCAACTTCCTTCGAACAAGAGAATAAAGGTGAATGGTGACTGAATGTAGGTAGCATAGAATCGATATACAAAACTGGGACATCTCTGCGACATAGGAGGCATCGACAGAGGCTCCATAGGGACTGGAAGCTTAACTAGTCGGTGGAGGTAAATCTAGAGAAACGAGTACAGCTCCTAAATTCAAACTATTAACCCAACCAACGGATGTGATATATAGTGCTTCGTTCGAAGGAGACACGACTCGACTGCTGCCAAAGATAACCTCTTTTCTTATTTGGATTTTTGGTTTTTTGATTTTTTTTTTGATTTTTTCAAATGTTTTGAAAAGCTTGAAAAAGAATAAAAGTGCTTTATAGTTACAGACTAGGAGGATACAAGTGCCAATGGGAAAAAAAACTAGTTCCACATAGCGGAACATACTTATGGTCAATGCAAGGACACATGTGCAGGATAACGACACTCGGGGGAAATTCCCCTCCCAGTAAAAATGGGGAATCAAGATGCAAAGGATATATAAAATGGCTTTGCGTGGCTAGACATGAGACAAGCTCAGGCTATATAGTTGATAATCAAAGTCAAGGAAGCCGACATAAGGCTCAACGAGGTAGGCAAAACTCATGCTAATGCAATTACAACTTGACATAAGGGAGTCCTGGTGAAAAAGGGCAGCAAAAAGATCAAGAGGAGTATGAGGCTCTTGCGCAAAGACATGGTGATACTATACAAAGGACTCCCGCACCCTAAACAAAAAAATGTTGGCATGGGCACCAAATGCAAAAAAGGAGCTAATTAGGGCACCCATGTATGGTCAAGCTCTACCATTCACATCATGTCACTTCTAAAACAATAAGAAGGTTCCGTGACAAGATAGAATGGGTTCGTACCTAAGGTTATAATGAAATGGTCATAAGGTGATGCAAAGTGCAAACGGATGTGAAATCTAACCTATATGCCAGTTTAGACATAATACCTGAAAGCGACACGAACGGGCCAAAACCATGGTCGAAACAACGCTCAAAATGGACTCCTACATCATCAAATTAGTCCAAAACGGTCCAAAATGGTCAGAAATGGTTCAAAACTATAGAAAGGGGGTAAAAAATTTCATAAATTTCAAATTTTTTCTATAAATAGTAAAAAATTCAAAAATTACATATCATTTGAAATTTTTACCCATTTGAGCTCTAAACTTCCAAGGCGAATTCCGACAGCTTTGTCCAGTGAAATTCGACACCGTTTTTTCCAGGTAACTTCTCATGTCCTCCTCTTCCATTTTAATGCAAATTTTTTCAATTTCCATGGTCAATTTTGATTTTTAGGCCAGTCTAAAATGGTCGTTTCAGCCCACGTAGATATCGAGGCTTTTTTCGCATATAGGGTTGGCTATACACGGAAAAACCTCCCAAAACCGCTTACATACGCGGCTGTTTTGCAAATAGTCGCGTATGTGGCCACGTACAAGGTTTTTTAAGTTAAATATTGACCAAAAGCTACTTTTAATGTGCATGATGGTTCTAGAATGGAGGGAGAGTGAACATGGAGATGTAGAAGAGGCTGTTTAGGGTGATTTAATGGCTCAACAAGCTCTACATGCATGTGGGATATTCAAGTTTTGGTGTCTTGGAAGTTTGAGGGCCAAACCAAGACTCCTACAGATGCTAGTAGACTATTGGGATCCAGACTCAAAGTCCTTTCATATTGAGGGGATGTCCCTCACTATAGAGGTGGAGGACATATATTTCATTACTGGATTGTCCTGACGGGGAGAGGTGGTGAACCTATGCTCTCGCAGGCCTGGAGGTGGCCTCACCATTGATGAGTACATTGCAGTATACTATTTTCTGGACACGAAAAAGGTTGGGAGTCAAATCCCGACAACTCCATCCAAGTACTAGGACCGAAGGCCATGCTATTGGCACTCGACGGGATAGCTGGTCTAGCATCACTCCACCAGGCCTCGCGGCCATTGATGTTCTATGCAGTGGAGTGCATGAGACCCATAGTGTACGACTGGAGCACTGCACTGTTGAGTAACATGAAGCAGCAGCTCAGTGACTGCAAGATGGGTAGGGTGTGAAACTTCGATTTTGGAAACATACTGAGCATGTTCTTCTTTGAGCATGTACTGGGGCTAAGCCCTAGAGTTGATGTTCCTCCACATGGGGTTTGAGATACGGCCCAACGACGTTGGGAAGATGCTATGCGCAGACTGGGCAGAGGTAGGGTGTCTAACCCCTACCTAGCTGACTTCTTTCCATGGTGGCAGCGGTAGATTATTTCCATCGATTATTATCCTATGCAGGAATAGATTTTTGGGGAGATCCGGACATGCCCCTACCACCAGGAGTAGCATACGGTGATATAGGTAATGAATCCCAAACCCTCTTTTTTAAGTTTTTTGAATTATTAATTTTTTTTGTGTTTTTTGGTATATTGAATCAAAAGACATGTTTTGGTGTGACGAAACATAGTGAAAATCTGTCATATGTATGCAGATGCTAGACCACAGTGGCTTGATGGTTTCCCTCATCATAGATAGAGGGGAATAGGAGATGACATCATGGGTGTGGATGTGGAGTGGATGCTCCAAAGCATCCACACAAACTTTGTATGCTTGACACATAGGGTACCCATGGCGTAAGTTGAGGACTTTCCTGAGGCCATGCAACGTCAGGTGATTGGTGTACCACGAGCATGGATTCAGTTATTTCGACAACTAGCTAGAGTCGTGGTGTACTACCATTATCAGAACCCCCCTCCTGCTCCATAGGCTTAGAGTCCTAAGAGTGATTCATTTTTGTACTACTGTGTATTATATTTTGGTGGCTCGGAAGCCCCATTTTTGTATTATGACACTTATGTATTATGACGTCACATTTTGGATGTTTTAATGAAAAACTTTTATGATGATCAATTTTCTTTATTTACATGTGTGTAAAAATGTATGTTTGTGATATGCTTATGGTCTATGAAACAAATTCCAATCTAACACATAGTTAGCATATGAGTCAGCAACTTGATTAAAAATTCTTGAAACATGTATGTATGTTATGTTGTCAAATTGCCGTTCTAACAATCTCACACATAAGAATATTCGTAATAATGTCGGATCCCTAATACGATACAAACCATTAAGCTGTGACACTACTAACTGTGAATCAAGACATACCTCAAGAGAGAGAACACCATGTGAAATGGAATCCCGCAATAGCTCGATAATGGCACTATACTAAACAACATTGTTCAAAGAAGGCCGTAAACCCACACCTCCTGAAGACAATACTTGACCTGTAGGAGTATAAATCACCCAAGCAGCAGAGGCTGAGTGTTGAGTGTGGCGGCTAGCACCATCAGCAAATCCTATGTAAGTGGAAGACTCCATTGACATCTGCCATAAGAAATGAAAGCTAATCAACAAACCTGATCACCATAAGAAAACCTAACTATGCAAAAAACTGTACAATAATATACAATAATCAGCCCTGACTCAAGATCATGCATAGTATTTTTTAAGATAGAGCCCATTTCTAGGCTCCACCAAGGCTGTCCCTTCATAATCCACCAGCTCATAGGTGCCCTTCTCTAACACACGTTTGACTACATAAGGACCATGCCACACGGGATTAAACTTCCCTGCCCCCATGGTTTCTTAGCTTGATCCCACAAAAGGACCAAATCACCTTCACTAATCCTCCTCGGATGGACAAACTTATCATATTGGACCTTAACGCGGTGTGTATTTACTTCTAGAGCCACTAAGGCATCTCAGTGCTACTCATCAAGTTGCTCTAAGTGGACCAAATGTTCCTCCACTGCGGAAGTGTCTGGTAAAAGATCTATAGCTAGCTTCAACAAAGGGATTCCACATTCAACTGGCAAGACAGACTCCACTCCATGTACGAGCTGATATGGAGAAAAACCAGTGGCAGTATTAACCGCGGTCCTATAGGCCCACAAAGTAGGATATAACATGATATGTCAATTCGTTTTGCTTTATGCGATGGTTTGTTGGAGAATGAACTTAAGTGATTTGTTCACTGCTTCAACTTGTCCATTCCCCTGAGGGTAATAAGAAGAGGAGTGCCCCTACTTATACCCTAACTTCGAGGCCAACTCCTCCATCATTCTATTCTGAAAGTGCCTACCATGGTTAATGACAATCTCTTTCAGAATGCTGAACCAAGTAATAATTTGGTTGAAGACAAAATTCACAGCTGTCTCATCGTCGGATTTAACCGTGGGCATAGCCTCAGCCCATTTCATGAAATAATCAATAGCCACTATAATATGATGATGCCCCCTAGCCGAAGTTGGGTTGCAATCCATGAAGTCAAGCCCCCACTTAGTGAAGGGACCGACGGTGATAATTGGATGGAATAGGGCAGGATGTGAGCACATATTATGTGCAAACACCTGAAAAGGGTGACACTTCTTGACCACATTGACACAATCTTTGAAGATCGACAGCTAAAAATATCCCACTCTCAAGATTTTTTGGGCTGTAGAAAGCCCATATAAATGACCACCACATGCCCCTCTGTGGAAATCATTCAACACAACCTCAGCCTCTTCATGGGTTAAACAATGATGTAAAATGGAATCTACCCCATGACGGTACAAAGTGCTATCCACTATAAGGTAGTTCTTAGATACGTGACATAATCGTCGTCACTCATCCCATGAAAGGTGAGTAGAGACCTTCAATGTTTGTAAATATATTATGATATACCCATACCATGGATCCAAAGTTGAGATAAGGAAAATATGCTCATTGAAAAACGTATCCTCATAAACCCCCTCCTCCTCCACACTTGGAAAATCAGAAATGAGCTCCACAAAAATCAACGATTTCTTCAATTTCGCCGAAACAAACTCGAGATCGAATTCTTGCAAAATAAAAATCCAATTATTATACTTTCCCCTGATCATCCTTCTAGTGAGGAAAAACTGACATGGATTGACATGAACTGCACCAAGGTCTGGCGAAGGAGAATGTAGTGTCTCAATCTCTGAACCGCATGAATGGTGGATAAGGCAAGTTTCTCCACATGGGAATAACGGATTTTCGCATCTATAAGGTTCCAGCTCAAATAATATATGGCATGCTCATGGAGCTCCTCATCCTCTTGAATCAAAACAATACCAATCGTCTCCATGGATGCGGCCACATAAATAAAAAGTCACGGCTATAGTCGGGTGGACTAAGCATGGGGTTCGATGCTAAGGCTCGCTTAAGAGCATCAAAGGACTCCTGGTCTCGCTCATCCCAGAAAAAGGTAGTGTCCTTCTTTAAAAGATGCATAAATCCTTTAGTCAAATTGGCAAAGTTAACCATGAATCTCCGTAAGAAATTTTCCATGCCTTGTAAACATTGAAGATGTCTAATATTGCACGGGGGAGACAATTAAAGTATTGCCTCAACCTTTAAGGGATCGACTCTTATACCCTCATTGGTAACAATGAACCCTAGCAAGTGACCAGACTTCACGCAAAAGATGCACTTATGAGGATTTAACCTAACCAGGTAATGGCGTCATATTTTGAATACTAATCTCAAATGGTATGGATGACGCACTCTCATCCAAGAATGACCAGCAAGGACAATTAAATGCAGTTTTGTGTTGATCCCCAAGTTTGATCTAAATATGATTATATCCATAAAAGCCATCCATAAAGCAAAATACCTCGCTTCCCACACACTCATCCAAAATTTGATCAATAAGTGGTGTGGGAAAATTATCCTTAGGACAAGCACAATTTAAATCATGAAAATCAGTGCATATACAGATTGTTCCTTGCTTCTTATCAACCGAAATGGGGTTTGAAACCCACTCCATCAAGCGAATGGGATAGATAAAACTGGATTTTAACAACTTCTCTATCGTAGCCTTAATAGCGGGTGCTTTTCTAGTATTCACCGCACCCAAACATTGTCGAATGGGCTTCGCATTCGGATAGGTATTAATTTCATGTTTGATAATACGAGGGTCGATACCTGGCATTTCCTCGTATGACCAAGAAAATATGTCACAAAACTCTTTGAACAACTCGATATACTCCTTAATCTCATTAGGGGAACAACCTCCCCAATGTAGACATTCTCAATATTGCAAGGATTGCGAGAGATATTGACAGGAATAGTAGGAGATATATTCACCATGTTCCCATCAGCCATCTGACCAGGAGAGCTCAATGGAACCATGGGACTACCAATATTCTTGCAAAGAATCTCCCTAAAGTCCTCATGCTCCAAACGGTCAAGCTCGGGAAGAAAATAGGATCTATGATGTAACTATTCCCAAGGTGGCTCAACCCCAGACATGGCCTCAATAATGGCTTCATCTGATGGAAAAACACCATCAAGGCAATCATGTGCACGAGAGGACTCAACTACCCATGCAGGCAGCACATACGGGTCCTCCTCCTCCATCTACGAAGAGGAAGGACTAGGCTCTGCAACACAATCAAGATTTGCCTGATATGTTATCATTGCTGTAGGCAACGACACATCCATTTCAATAGGTCCATTCGAAGGATTCGGCGAAGGAAGAATCCAAGGATCTTCCATATGGGTAGTGCAAAAAGACACCAAATTCAATGAAGATGAAGCCCCACTAAAACTAGATCTGATCATAAGAATGGGTGCAGGACAACTAAAGCTTACCATAAGGGATGGATACATACCTACACCGACACTCCTAGTTGCCAACTGAGAATGATCAATAATCAGGATAGAAGCTCCTGATGATGCATTAACACTTGGATTTTTGAATGATGTCTGATCAATCGTAAAAATATTCCCATTAAATGGAAAGAATACTACTCGAAATAGAGAAGACGCTACAGCTTGCATGCTATACATCCAATTTTGACCCAGTAAAGAAAATGAAGGGGTGTATCAACCACCTTGACCTCGATCACGATGGTTTTCCCTCCCAAACGGACCTTAAGAGAAGGAAGAATTCCATGCGGCTGAAACAATCTACCATCAAAGTCAGTCAACATGTTAGTGGATTGAGACAACTCTGGAGAACCCAAACCCTTCCAGCATGACAAAGACATCACGGAAGCAGCAGCGCCTTCGTCAATCACAGTGCGTTTGATGGTCATGTTAAGACACTCTATATGAATCAAGAGAGACACATAGTAAGGCAAGGGAGACTGTAGTCCCATGGTTTCAAATTTGATGAAGGAATAAGAGCTATCATCATTAAGCCGGAGAGCAGAAAGCAAAGCTTTCCTTTGCGACGGACAACTCTGGAGTACTTCAAGTGTAGACATGGCACAAGGAGTTTGGCCCAAATCCTCGACAACAGAATAGTTCTGGGCAGCTCGGGCATTAGGATCGTGCCTTGAACACTTTAGGACTCCCTTAGGAATGCAAGGTGCAATATTAGGTTTATCCATAGGGTTTTCAATATGTAAAGGGCTCTCGATTGGAGTGGGTTCCTTCCCAATGTTTGGTTGTGATGAACCATAGTCTTTCGCATGAGTCACAACCTTAGTAGCACGCACCATGTTGATGCAACCATGGCTAGTACTGGCTTCCAATGGATTTTTGTTGTTGTAATTGTAACTTTGGAATGTATTCACTTGTATTTCCTATCTATTGTAACCCGATTTTTATTCCAGGATGTACTTGAGTCATGTGATGCCCCGATGTTTCAATCGGGAAGTTTCTATAATGTGAAAGTCATGTCAAGTCATTGTGGGTAACCCTCCTATTGGTTAAGGGTTAAAATCCCCACAATTGTGGGGCCCTTGGGTTATTAGACTATCTTAGTGAAGTCGACCCTAGGTGAGTCATTGTAAGTCAGGGCAATAGTCCCCATAATTGTGTTAAGGATAAACCTCCTTGTTGGTCGGAGGAGGCAAAGTCCCCACAAGTTGTGAGGCACTAGGGTTATTAGACACTCCTAGAGATGTCGGCTCTAGTAATTAATTGTTAAGTGAGGCTGACATGTTGGAGTGGGTTTCAAGTGAATGAAAGAATATAAATAGAGAGTGATCCTCTCTATTTATCACACACACACTCACTCATTGGGGTGCATGAGTGAGAGAGGAGAAGCTCTGTCAGTGAGAGAGAGAGAGAGTGCTACTGTCAGGAGATCATCTTACTGTTTTCCATTTTTACCTTTGGTGCTGATTCTATCTTTGAGGAAGTTGCAGGGTTTTCTCCTTTATGGTTTCGCCGAGGAAAATTCTTTGTGTCTCTTATCTCTTGTGTTGTGCTTGTGTTTTATTGATGTGCATGTTATTCTCTCAGTTAAAGATCCTAAGATCATAATGGTAGCTTGAAATGATAAAAATCTAACATGGTATTAGAACTAACTTGAGAAGAAGACATTATGCAGCTACAGAAGCTAGGTATTCTTACTTTTTGGGTCTCTCTCCACAATCCATCAACAAAAGTATGCTAGGATGACTCTCCATTGAAGGGCACATCTTTCTATTGAAGTAGAATTCGATTCCAAGCATTTTCAGTTTTCGGTGCAGAAATTAGGGATTTCTACAGAAGAGGAATTTTTGAGTGATATTGGAATAGGATTGATATCCTCATCAAAACCAAATTTTAGAGACCTGGATCAAGTTTTTTGGTTAGGCGAAACTCCGGGAAAGTCAAACCCTAGTTTGACCCCGAGCTAGAAAAACCCTAAATACTAAAAGTGCTAAGTTTTGGTACATTCAATATATACCGAGATTGGAGAAGGATCAGGAGCTGAACATTTCCTATTATGAATAATATCACATCTTGGTTTACACTGTATCCAAAAACAAGCCTCTGATTTGCTATATTCTAGGAGATATGATCCCTCCAAGTTAGGGTTCTAGCTTCTTCCAGAATTCATCCTTAAACAGGACACCTAGGGAGAATTGCTATAGCTTGGGATACAGAGGTCCAAATGGAATTCCTAAAGATTTTCTAGAAAGGGCACAGACTGTAATTTTGTTTTTATGAAGTTCAGACCTAGAAGATGAAACAGTGACACGTGGAATTTCGTACAACTTCGCTGTTCTGAAAAATCCTGTAACAGGTCACCTTGGGAAAAGGATCATAACTCCCAATTGGTGAAACAAATTCTGATTAAAAATATGGTGTTGGATCAGGGACATTTGAGGTTACCTCAGTGAGAAATGTTAGACATAGTAGATTAGTAATTTTGGAGATATCACAGAAACAGTGACAGGAATTTCTGCAGAAGAAATTGGAAAACTAGGGCTTCCTATTCCGGGAGCTTCCCTCCACTGTTTTCTGAAAAAGGAGTACATTGGACAGCTCCATTTGAAGAGATCTATCTGTCTATCTAATCAGATCTAAAAGATTCCAAGTTTTTGAAAATTAGGGTTTTTGTGACAAACCCTAGATCAGCTAGCTCTGGAACCAGGACAGACACCTCAAAACGGTAAGATCTAATCTTTCGCTATTTTCATTTGAGAGTGATCTATCACATCAGCTTAATGACAAGCTTGAGGAAGTTGACAAATTCCAAGACTGGAAGTATATGATCTCTCTGAAGAAAATGGATTGGACAACTACATGAGTATAGAGGTTCTAGTTCCAGAGGGAGATGATGCTAGAAGCCTTACGCAAGAAAAACTTGGTTAAGGCTAAGAAGATCATCGCTGATTTAGTCACAAATCAACTTGTACTACAAGTGTCTTCCTTAAAGACACTGAAGATGTTTGATTCCTTGACCAAGATATTTGAAGGGAAGAATAGAAATCAGAATATGACCTTAAGAGACCAGTTAAAGAATGTGAAGATCCAGAATGCAGAGACCATGCAGTCATACTTTACAAGGGTCTCTCAAATCAAAGAATGACTTGTAGCGGTAAAATAAGAAGTGAAGAATGCAGTAGTGGTGATGTCGACCTTGAATGGCCTCCCAGGATCATGGGATTCATTCATTTAAGGAATGTGTGCTAGAAGGAAGTGATTACTTTCAGTAGACTCTGGGAAGAAGAAGAAGCTCGACTCATAATAAGAGAAGAGAAGATGGGAGCAATTGAAGATCAAGCTCTCACCATCCAAAGAAGATCCCTCAAGCGATGAGGAATATGAAGAACTCAACTCTTGAAGCACCTCTTATCCACCTTAGCATTTGGATAAGAAACGATGCTATCATGAATGAAGAAGATGATGAAATTGAGGGCTCAAGAAGGAGTCTACCCATGAAACAAATAAAGATAAGTATTCAATTATCATTTCATGATATTGTTTTGTTATGCATTTATTTATATTCAGTTGATGTATTATGCATGATAGGATGTTTGCATTAATGACAATATACTACTAATATGCATGTGATGGGTAAGTAGCTCATGGTGCTATACAACTCTCCATTGCTACTTATCTAGAATGAAACCTCTTTGCTGACATATTGGATTAGTGCATAATCTCAATGTTGTCCTGGTAGAGATGGAAGGCATCTAGAAAGTTTCAGTGAGATATGGATGAATGTTGTATTGGCCAAAGTAGTTGCATGATCATATATTTATGCATAAGAACTTGCTAGTATGAATATTCCTTATGAAATGTTTCTAACCATACAAATGCATTTGACTTGTAGGAAAGATCACGTACATAATCGCCTACAAGCAAAGAAGAATGAGACTTGTTCCGGAGAACAAGTGACGACAGTTCAAAGATGAAAAATAATATAACAAATAAAACGACATCATTGATGCAGAACCTTCAAGCTATGAAGAATTCCAGATCAAGAAGAATGATGTCTAGGATGCAGTATCGATACATGAAGGGAAGTTCGTAGTTCCATCATGCAGTAGATGGAAACATCATGGGATACAAAGCAAGATTCGTAGCACAAGGCTTCTCATGAAAAGAAGGCCTAGACTATGAAGAGGCATTTGCAGCTAGTAAGAGTTTAAACACATATATCATGAGCTTGATGGAGATCTTAACCTTTGCTGCAAGGTTGAAGATGAAATTCTATACACTAGATGGATACATAGAATACTAGTAGCATAGGAAGCTACTTGTCACTCCGGTATAGAATGTTTCAATACATAGAGTACAAAAGATAGAGGGAGTATGATGCTTCGCTTCAGAGGGAGTGACTAAAGAAGATCTAAGGTATGACATGGTACAACAGGATGGATAGATTACTGATGAATCTAGGCTTTACTGAGAGTAAAGCATATTCCAACCTTTGCTTCAAGGTTGAAGGCAGAAGACCAGTGATGCTCTTGTTATGTGTTGATGCACTATTTTTCTAGGCATGGAGGTGTGGAAGAATGTGGATGGAATCTTCCTTGGACAAAGGAAGTATGCAGTAAATATCCCGAAGAGATTTAGGATGATGGAATGCAAGGCCATAACCACACCTATGGCATTGAACATGAAGCTATTGAGTGATGCTTCATCAGATACGGTTGATGCTACGATGTATCGTCAGATGATTGGGTCTTTGATGTACCTAAGACCAGATATTTGCTTCGCTGTGAACACATTGAGACATGTTCACCTGATGGCTGCAAAGCATGCAGGGGTACAATTGAGTATGGGCTCAAGTATGATATGAATTAGAATATTAACCTGGAGGGTTATGTTGATTTAGATTGGGCAGGCAGTGCCATCGATAGGAAGAGCACTTCAGGATGTTTCTTCAGTATGGGACCAGGTGTGATCTCTTGGTTTAGCAAGAAGCAATCCTGTGTGGCACTGAGTACAGCTAAATCAGAGTATGTCGTAGCTTGTTCAGCTAGTTGTGAGGCAGTATGGATGAGGAAGAAACTGTCTGATATATTTGATCTCCAGTTGGATTCTACTTGTATACATTGTGACAACCAGATTTGTGTGAAGTTGTCAGAGAATCCAGTGTTCCATGACAATTCAAAGCATATCGAGATCAAGTATCACTATATCAGGGATATGGTGTAGAGGGGAGTAGTGAAGCTCCATTATGTTGTGACGGAGGAACATATAGCTGATGTGTTGATGAAGCCATTGGCCAGGGTGAATTTTGAATACTTCAGGGAGAAGATTGGTGTTCTCCAGATCGAGGCTTCCTCCAAGGGAAAGTGATGAGTCCCAAAGCCATTCTGACGAGCAGGTCAGATGTAAGGGCTGAGCCATTCTATCATGGTGAGAGGATTTGGTTCCTTCCATGTCAGATATGAGTGCTAAGATCCATATCCATTCTAACGAGCAGGTTAGATGTAAGGCCTGAGCCATTCTATCATGGTGAGAGGATTTGGTTCCTTCCATGTCAGATATGAGTGCTGAGATCCATAGCCATTCTGACGAGCAGGTTAGATATAAGGGCTGAGCCATTTTGTCATGGTGAGAGGATTTGGTTCCTTCCATGTCAGATATGAGTGCTAAATGCCATTCTGGGAATGGAGGTACCTGGTCAGTTACCAGGAACACTCAATCCGGTACTGAGAGAGCCATTCTGATGAGCAGGTCAGATATAAGGGCTGAGCCATTCTATCATGGCTAAAGGATTAAGTTCCTTCCATTTCAGATATGAATGCTGGCCATTCTGATGAGTAGGTTAGATGTAAGGGAAACTACCACTCTCCGAGAGAGTGGAGGCACCTGGTTCATTACTAGGTAGCTTAGTTTGGGACTGGGGGCCATTCTGGTGAGAGTGGAGGATTTGGATCCTACCAGGTCACATGTGAGTGTAGGCCATTCTGGAAAGGGTGTAGGATTCGGTTCCTACTAGGTCAGATATAAGGGCAACTGCCATTCTTCGAGAGAATGGAGGCACTTGGTCAGTTACCAAGTAGCTCAGTCTGGGACTGGGGGCCATTCTGGTGAGGGTGTAGGATTTAGTTCCTATTGGGTCAGATGTGAGTGTAAGCCTTTCTGACGAAAGTGTAGGATTTGGTTCCTACTAGGTCAGATATAAGTGTTGAATCCTTTTCAAAGATGATAGTGATGTCCTATCATGCTGGTGAATGTGAGTGTTGGGCCTTTCTGATGTGATTGTAGGATTCTACATGATCAAATGTGAGTGTTGGGCGTGCCTTTCTGATGAGTAGGTTATATTTAAGTGCTGGGTGGGCCATTCTGATGAGTAGGTTACATATAAGCATTGAAGAAGACCTACATGATGGCTAGGCCTACAACCAGCATGAAAGAAGGATGGCTCTGTAGAACTTCCTGTGACGAGAATAATCATGAGATAGCACATATTATGATGACTAGAGGAGATCCAAATCGAGCTATGATCTAGATCCAGTTATGATGACTCTGAGAGATCCAGATCGAACTATGATCCAGATCCAGTTATGATGACTCCAAGAGATCCAGAACCAGCAGTGATGATCTAGATCCAGTGATGATGTCCAATGATGATCCAGATCTAGTGATGATGTCCAGTGATGATCCATATCTAGTATGATCTAGTGATGATGATCCAGATCGAGAGATGATCCAGATCCAGATGAATATGACTTGAAGATGCACATGATGAGAAGATCCAGAGAAGAAGACCAGTGATGAAAATTGCGTCGAGAGAATACCTTCCTAGTTAAGAGGGAGTGTTGATGTAATTGTAACTTCGGAATGTACTCACTTGTATTTCCTATCTATTGTAACCCGATGTTTATTCCGGGATGTACTTGAGTCATGTCATGCCCCTATGTTCCAATCGGGAAGTTTCTATAATGTGAAAGTCATGTCAAGTCATTATGGGTAACCCTCCTATTCGTCAAGGGTTAAAGTCCCCACAGTTGTGGGGCCCTTGGGTTATTAGACTATCCTAGTGAAATCGACCCTAGGTGAGTCATTGTAAGTTGGGGCAATAGTCCCCACCATTTTGTTAAGGATAAACTGCCTTGTTGGTTAGAGGAGGAAAAGTCCCCACAAGTTGTGGGGCACTAGGGTTATTAGACACTCCTAGAGATGTCAGCTCTAGTAAGTAACTGTTAAGTGAGGCCGACATGTTGGAGTGGGTTTCAAGTGAATGAAAGAATATAAATAGAGAGTGGGTCTCTCTATTTATCACACACACACTCACTCATTGGGGCGCATGATTGAGAGAGGAGAAGCTCTCTCAGTGAGAGAGAGAGAGACTGCTGCTGTCGGGAGATCATCTTACTATTTTTTGGTTTTACCTTTGGTGCTGATTCTATCTCTGAGGAAGTTGTGAGGTTTTCTCCTTTATGGTTTCCCCGAGGAAAATTATTTGTGTCTCTTGTCTCTTGTGTTGTGCTTGTGTTTTATTTTCGTGCATGTTATTCTCTCAGTTAAAGATCCTAAGATCATAATGGTAGATTGAAATGATAAAAATCTAACAATTTTGATCTCCACCCGATGCACAATGAGGATCATGGGTCCTTGAGTTCATATTTTGATTATGGGGTAAAGGATTGGTAAGCAAAGCTCGGCTCTATGCTATGAACCTCGAGGCGTCTTCCATATGAGGGCACAAGTGAGTGAGGTGGTCATACTTACACAATTTTCAATCAAACTTAACCTTACGTTTAGACTACTTGTCCCCCCTAGCATTGCGGGCATTCTTGTCATTAAAATTGGCATTTTCATTTGTGTTCCCACCCTTACGATTGTTTTTACCCTTTTTCTTATTCCTTTTGGGCTACTGGTTGCCCTTCTGGTCCGACGATTCCACGGAAAGTACACTCACCGTTTGGGTGGGTTGAGATGAAGTCGTGGATTGTCCCGAAGCGGATTGACTGATAGACAATTGAATCACTTGTTTCACAACCGATTCCATAGGTTTGGTACTTGTACAACCCATAATGCCATCGGCATGTGGTCCAGGCTTGATCTTGGGATTGAAACTAGAACGCTGAGCGTTAGGTATGATGTCATATAATAGTCCGGATTGAGCATAAATCAAATCCAATTCTTGTGCCCTAAAAATTGCTTGTTCCTCGTTCTGGACTCCGGATGTAGAAACATCCTTCACGATGTAAGGTAGCAATGATTTAAGGAACCACTCAAGGAGAAACTCCAGCGGTATGAAATCTTTAATCAACTTCTTCCATCTATGCCACTCTTGGATATTGTCTGAGATATGTGTGGCTTTGTCTTGTTGAAATGTCGACAAGAGTTCTGTACCAACGTCGTAACACACGGGTAGCTGGAAGTGATTGAGGAAAGTCATAGCAAGGTCATTGAACTAAACGAATGCCCCCCTTGGTAACTCTATGTACCATTTCGCTGCAGGCCCGGTGAGGGTGCATTGAAATAGTCTTAAACGGATTGAGTCATCGTGTAAGGAATTGGAAGAGCACCAAAGGTGAAAGCTAGTGACATGTTCACTAGGATCTTCTCCTACTTTTCCCTAGAATTTGGGAATGTTCAAGGGAAGCTTGTTAGGGATAGCTGGCCAAGCCAGGTCATGAGATACCATATCATTCATTAGTCTTGACAAGTCAGGTAAATTTAGTGTTGTGAGGAGAGGGAGCCTAGGTTGAGCCAGTCTATGCCACGCTCCCTGATAGTTTTGGTTCATATAAGGCTGACTACTGTAAATACCATGTCCTTGCCCATAATATCCTCCTTCTGTTTGACCTGTGTAGGGATGCATGGAAGCATTATGATGTGGTGTACCTTGACTATGCGGTGCTACAAAGCCATAATTAGAGGAGTAAGTGGGTTGTTGATACCCATACCCATAAGGTTGATAGCTCTGTCCATACTGCGGTCCATAAGATTGTCTATTAGAAGCTCCATAAGATGTCCCATGAGAAGCTCCATAATCAGGGATATGGGGAACTCCTTGCGATGGACCGTAAGACGATCCAGAAATAGGAATATGGCCTCCCGAGACAACAAGAGGTACTTGGATCTGAGATACTACCGTGCGAGTAGTCGCAGTCGAACATGACTAGTAGCAACATTCTGACCCGAAGGACCACATGAATGAGGGGGAGGAAGGGTTGTCAAAAATGCATTCGAAGGAGTAGAAATTGAGGACGAAGGGACATGTGAAGGGATGTAAGTGGTATTCCCTATCATCACTCATCTCAGTTATGGTATTCACATATGACTACTAAAACTAGGTCTAGGACAGACATGTGAGGTAGCTTCCACCATCGAGATGAAAGGTGCTATGTGGCTAGTGCTCCCAAATCTCTTCGCATGGAAAGGAATAGGAGTGCCGCCAGGCATAGTGTTAGGTTCAATTTCTGACTGGACATGATGTGCCGAATCATGTGCAGGGATATAAGGCATGCCATAACGAACATGACTAGTGCTTGTGGGTTCATGATGAGTCTCGTCGCTTGAAAATCAATACCGACGGCCTGTGAATGAGGGATCATAACCAGAATGTGAAGGTATTTCTGGTGAAGGATCGTATACAGGAGTAGGATCTTCCTCCCCAACCTCTTGAGGTGGAGAAAAAATCTTAGGAATCTCATCCTCGTGATCTCCCATCATGTGTGAATCAATGTGAGAAGTAGTCCACCCGGACTGTTTGTTTCTCTCTCCTAAAGGAGGAGGAGATGTGGAAGGTGAAAGTCCTGCTAAACAACGAGAAATATGAAGTGTTGCACCTGAATCCACAATGACTCAAAAAATGAAAAGGACTCTTTCTAATTACACAAACGCTAGGAAAACTAGCGTGCACAAAGCATACACCTATATAATGTAAAGCCAAATCACAAGCAAACAAGGGTAGTATATGTGAGCTCCCGAATGAAGTAGGTATGTCTTGCCTAGGAGAGGCTTGAGACTCCCATACACAACATGTGGAGGTTCGTAACCAATTATAGTTTCCCTCAGCTTAAACTCATATAGCGACTGTGCTATCCGACCCCTACCTAGCCAAGACACTTGTAGAAGAACCTCTACAAAGTACCCCCTCAATAACCTAGGTAAGGCAATTAAGGTCACCTCAATATAATCAATGCTCAGGCGGACAGTCAAAGGTGGGATTGACCATATGGGTAGGGTAGCAAAGCCTGAAACTCTCTAAAGAGCCCCCAGATACGAATACAATCCTGGAAATATCTCCGGTGCTACTCAGTTATGACCAGGGGTCATCCTAATCATTAATTGCTCACACTGCCTCGAGCTTAACTCCCTTGTAAGAGGAGGATCCTGAGAAACACTAATTATACCAAGGAATTTCACACTCTTACCTGGACAGGAACATACATATTTTGTTTAGTGGTCTTGGAGAATTTACTCACAATTAACTATTCCAAGACCATAAAACCTAATCTTGTTGGTGCACCCTATAAAAGAAAAGAGTGTAATTCATTTGATTATGCATTGATTTTAATTGGCTTATTACTCAAAAGGGAAAATGATCGTGAAACTAATGGTGTTATGATGCAACAAGAAGTAAAATGCACCCCTAACAATCAATGCAAATGCACCATGTCGAATGAAAAATGGGGTATGCTACTACGTGAAATGCAAAATTTTCCTTCAAATGAAAATGTAATCATTCCTATATGAAAATCTGACTAATACTTCTCCAAGTAAACCTGGTGCAAGTACCATGGAAAATGCAAAATGATGCAAAAAAACAAATATTTTTGTATTTTTTGAATTAAAATGATATAATAAAGCAAAAGAATGACTCTACAACCTCCAGACTCTGCAATCACTATCAAACAACACCCACGCAAAGCACTAAGGTAAAAGAGACCTAATGCAATGACAAGAACATTCTTAAAAAAATTCAAACTAAAAAGCGTCTCTGATCAGAAACAGAGGTGTATATAGACTCGAGAAGCATCCAAGAAGACTCAGCAATCATCAAAACTCACCCAACAATAATTAATCTTCCCCACAAAGGCAAAACTCAGGGCATACACAACTGTGTGTAGAAAACCCGCGTATATACGCGGATATCCTAGTAAAAACCGCGTGTACACGCGATTGTGAAGACAAAACTCGCATACAGGAAGAAAAAGAGATAAAAAAGAAGGTAACAGACAAGCTGAGACAAAATTTACTCCTATTAGACACTACCAGGAAAAAATTCCCCCAGACCCGACTCAGAAATAGAGAAATCAGAGCAATTCAAGAACATTGAATGCCGATAAAAACCCCCAAAGGAAATGACCAGGAATTCGCCAGTATGGTCGCCAATTCTGCCACGGAGAAAACTTCCAATGGCTTGGGGTACCACCACAGACAGAGTAACCACAGAAATCAATCCTTTCCTATATGCAAGAGAAACCAAACATCTAACACTAAAGGATCTTGAAACATACCTTATTCCGGACGGTTGATGTAGATCCTCGTTGAGCTTTTCCACTCTCGCTTGTATTAGCAATTTGCTCTCTCAACATTCAGCAAACAAGACAAGCATGCTATATATAATTGTGTTAGACCTACTCTAGCATATATAATCAATAACATATAAGCATTT
>LPNX011017117.1:192857-251632 GCA_001517045.1 Pseudotsuga menziesii
AACGTCTGCAAATCAAAGAACTTGAGTCCTCCACCACTTCAATCCTCCATCTCTCGATAGCAAGCTCACAAGAAAAGGAAAGCTTGGGAAGAACAAAAAGTGCTCCAAGGGACAAAGGGATGCAGGCTCAAGTATAAGCTTCAGCAACAATGGACTATAGTTTTCTTGCTCTTCAATTCCTCCTCCTTCAATATATCCAAAGGGTTCCTTATATAGTGCTTCAATGGGGTAATGGAAGTTCAAATCCGAGTGATATCAAGGCATATGGAAGGCCAAGAGACAAGTGACTCGGATCCACATCAAGAAAAACTACAAAACTATTTGGCCTTTTGCACACATCCCAATGTATGCAGGTTTGAGGGTCATATCCGCGTATATATGTGAGAACATGTTTAAAATTTGCATATAGAAAATAATGCATGTTTTTAGGGATGATCTTGGAAACATCAAAGGTACAAAAATGATCCATGGGGTCTAAAGAGTCTATAGAGGGACAGGGAAGGCCATCAAGGTGTGATCCACCATGTGTGGTAAAATCAGCTGTAATAGCTGTTTGGATGGTTCAGTTAGTCCATAATGTAGACATAAAGAAGGCACAAATGATCACAACTCTGAGGGGTCGTGCGCTATATTGGTTTATGAAGTTTTGTGCCGCACCGGTTGTTACACCACAGAAGACCCCTGACGAGATCAGAGCTGCAATGATATCTAAGTTCAGAAAACCTAAATATGAATCACAGTGCATTACTGAGATCAAGGAGATAAAGCAAGCACTGGTAGAATCAGTATGGGACTTTGACCAATGGTTTAAAACTTTGATGGCCAAGGTAAGTTTCCAAATGTCGAATGTACAACATAAAGAGTGGTTTATTCCTGCACTATTACCACACATCCAAGGACCATTAATGCAACATAATATTGAATCGTAGACAAAATATTTGGAATTAGCAATGAAGCTAGAGGCCTTTCCCATTAGCGAAGTTGCCGAGGAATGGTACAGATTCAGTCACAATTGGATAATCTAATGATACAGCTGCATTCCATCAATAAGGGTAAGGAAGCACAAGAAGATTTGTGGTGCACGAAATGTAGAACGGATGGGCACACCAAGGATAATTGCCTGACCTTCATGAACTATATCGCGTTAGGTGCACCAAACCCATTAAATGGCTAGGGACTACCATGGTGTCGCATATGCAAGTCTAGAGGGCATCACGATGAGGAGTGTTTATATTTGCAAAACGTTGTAAGTACCTCGACAAATATTTTCTGTAAATTTTGTAAGTTAGTAGGACATGAAGAAAAATATTGTAGAGCATACCATCTCTTGAAAGAAAATACTGTTGACACCTACTTAATGAAAAATGAGGGACTTGCTCAGGCTGAACCAGCACAAGCATCGTATCAGCCTGCGCAGTTCCCACCCAATCAATACCAAAATTAGTATCAACCTTAGTACATGCCTCAATAGGCGTACACACAACAAAATCACTACCATCCACACTACCAACAGAACCAATACCCACCACAGCAACCACACCTGCAGGGAAGGGGTGGTGGAAACTTCAGAGGAAGAGGTGGAGGAGGAGGAGGATTTGGTAGAAGAAGAGGCCAAGTTACGTTCTATAACCATGGACAACCACGTCACTATTCCATATATTGCCTAGAACCTGCAAAGACATGTTCATACTATAAAGGACATGACCATAATGTGGATCAATGTCCTCATTTGATCGCAAAGTGGCAAGAAAGGACCATTGCAGGACCTAATCCTGCGTAGAATGCAAACCCAAATCCTAACATAAATGTTTAGATGATTGAGGCTGAACCACGAGATCTGAATGTTGTTGTCGTAACATTAGGAGGAGCTGCGATAGGAGTTGATCAGGATAAAGAACAAGAACAACTGCAATCAGAGGTATGACCTGCGACACAAAAGAAAGTATAATTTGATGTCTAGGAACAAAAGAAAGTATTCTTGGAGGTACGACTAGAGTTTATAGAGCTGAAGGAACCATCAACGTCAGAAGAAGTAAATGAGATTCTTGAACAATTTTAGTGCATATTTTAGAAGAATGTACCACAAAAGGTTAGTAATCTTAGATCCTTTTTGTCAAGTTGCTTAACTCTAATAAAAGATAAAGATGCTAGTGCAGAACTACATGCAATGATAGAATAGATTCCCATAGAGCCATGACCTAAAAAGAAGGTTAATCAAGTGAGAAAGAAGTTCAAAACTTCCTGTGAGTTAAGAATGACCGTGCAGATAGGTGACTATGACATGGATTACATCATTTTAGAACTGGGGTCTAATGTCAATATTTTAACAAGACAAACCTGGGAAAGTATGGGCAAGCCACACTTGGACTGGTCTCCTATCCAGCTGTGACTTGCAAATCAGGCAAAGGTCCTACCCATTGGAAGCTTGAGTCAAGTTCTTGTCGACGTTGAGGGTTGCGTACATTTGTGGACTTTGAGGTCATCAATATTGTTGATGAAACAAACCCATATCCTACATTGCTGGGGATAGATTGGGCTATAAAAAACCAAACCATTATAAACTTCAAGAAAAGAATCCTCTCATTCGAGGATAATGAGATGAGAGAGGTGTCTCCCATTGACTTGTTATAAGGACGGAGATAATTGAGCCTATATAGAATGATGGCCAGGATGACTACCTCGACCAAATCTACAATGTTACTGCATTACAAGAAGACTACATCAATTCAACAATGGATGGAAACCTGAGCTGGAAGAGTGCTAGTTCGTACACATTTGACTTAGGGGAAGCTTTGGAGAATTAGTAGAGCATACTACATGAGGTCTCTATGAGGAGGTGCGCGAGAGTTACCAAGTCCGTGCGATGAGAGAAGAATGAGTTGTGCGAGCTACACACCTATGAGGGTTTACCTAACTTTGCAACCTTCTTAAATGAGTTTGAAATACTTGTAATGGAATCAAAGTGCTTGTCTGCACTAGATCATGCACTAAAAGGTATGCTTGCTAAATGGTGGGGTGTGCATAAGAAGTCTATAACAAACTGGCCACAATGCAGAAGATTGATGGAAGTTAGATTTAGAGAAGAGGTCACCCTGGTAAACCATAAGTATTCGGGGTTAGAAAACCCTATGGAGCATCTTAATCATTGTTGCATCGCATTTGCAGAATACCCGAGGTAGGAGTGGGTCCATCATTTCATACATACAGTGGAAATGAAACCTAGAACCTGGTATGCATCTATGGAATTGCGACAAGGAACCCAAGAGTGGGAAGGGATCACTAAGTAGTTTGCACATACATTTGAATTTTATTATGAGCACCCTACAGTTGATGCTGTGCTTCAAGTGATAAAGGAGAAGAAACTTGCTGAGATCCCTGTTGACAAGGATAACTCTCACCAGTGCATTGCGACCATTCAGAAATGGATGGATTGCTACAATCTAGATGGAGACCCAGATGATGATCCAACTAACATAAACATACCAAAATATAAAGGCACACGTGAACTAGAAGGAAGTGGTATCTCAAGTGACCAGTTCCTTAAACCACTAAAAATTAAGAAAGTAAACATTGGGTCATCAGACAACCCAAAGTTCACTAATATAGGATATTATTGGGATGAAGAGATAGTTGGGAAAATAACGGATTTATTGCATGAGTATCAAGACCTATTCCCTACCAACTTCTCAGAAATGAAGGAAATATTGGGAGACTTAGGGGAGATGAAAATACCCCTGCAACCAGTTGCTAAACCCAGTAAGAAACAACCATATAGGATGAACCCCAAGTACAAAGAAAGGGTAAAAGCAGAACTGGACTGTATGCTCGATGCTGGGATTATTGAACCTGTTGAACAGTGAGAGTGTATTATCCCTATAGTGATCCAGGATAAAAATACAACAGGTGAAGTCAGGATCTGTGTCGACTTAAGGAAGCTGAACGACGCATGCTTGCACAATCCATTCCCAACACCATTTATGGATGAAGTACTTGAAAGTGTCGAAGGAAAAGAGATGTATTCATTTACTGATGGCTTTTTGGGCTATCATCAAGTTGGAATCGCGAAGGAATATATCCACAAAACAACCTTTGTCACTGAATGGGGATGCTACTAGTATACGATAATGCCCTTTGGACTCAAGAATGCACCTGCTATTTTTTCTAGAATACTAGTCTCTTCTTTTAAATATTTTATTCATAAATTTCTTGAGGTATACTTTGATGATTGGAATGTGTTTGTCCTAGTAAGAGACCATATTGAGAGTTTGTGCATGATGCTGGACCATTGTCACCAATATCATATTGCGCTTAATTCTAAGAAATGTATTTTCTACATGCCATTTGGCATGCTATTGGGTCACGTCGTATGTCACGACGGTATCTTGGTAGACCCAGCAAATATTGTGATTATCCTGGACCTACCACCACCTACATTAGCCACACAACTCATATCAGTTCTGGTACATACAGGCTACTACTAAAAGTTTATAAGAGGACATGCAACCATCACTGCGCCTATGGAGAAACTATTGAAAAAAGACGCAAAGTTCCAGTGGACAAAATAATTCCAAGAAAGCTTGGATAAATTGAAGACTACAATGGCTACTGCACCAATACTTGTATTCCCGGACTGGAGGAAGGAGTTCCATGTGCATGTCGATGCGTCGTCTATCGCGATCAGCATAGTCTTGACGTAACCAGGAGAGGGCGCGCTTGACCATCCTATTGCTTTCACAAGAAGGAAACTATCAATAGCAGAAAAGAACTACATGATCACAAAAAGAGAAGGCCTTGCTGTGGTCTATGTGCTTCAAAATTTTTGACACTATTTGTTGGGTGGACAATTTCAGATGTACATTGACCATTCAATGCTGAAATACCTAGTCAACAAGCCAGTGTTGGGGGGGGGGGGAGATCTGTAGATGGATTCTCCTATGTCAAGAGTTCGATTTTGAGGTCATTGTTAAACTTGGTTGACTGAATGCTAGACCAGATCACCTATAAAGGATAGAAAGTGGTGACTGCATGATGTACAACTATTTTCGATCCACATGATGGACGACCAGAACCATGAGTTTAATGCCATCATTCACTTCTTGCGTATAGGATATGCACCTGAAGGAATGTCAACTAACCAGAAGAAACACTTGGTCATCAGAGCTGCTTATTATACGTTGATCGCAGGACACCTATATAAGTTGGGTACGGATGAGGTACTATATCGCTATGTCTTTGACTATGAACGACCTTGGGTTATGAGTGAAGCACATGCTGGTGTTGTAGGAGGACACTATGTAGGAGAAGCGACAATGTGCAAGATATTGCAGGAAAGATTATGGTGGCCAACCATACACATGGATACTAAAATCTTCTACAAGCACTGTGATATTTGTCAAAGGACAGGAAAACCATCGCACTGCGATGAGATGCCACTTGCGCCACAGATAACCCTTCAAGCATTCGACAAGTGGGTAGTTGATTTTGTTGGACCCATCAGCCTGCCAGGAAAGAAAACTGGTGTGTGCTACATCATCACTATGACGAATTATTTAACAAGATGGGCTGAAGCTGCATCTGGTAAAGATTGTACCATTGCGACTGCGACAAAGTTTTTGTTTGAAAATGTCGTCACCAGATTTGGTTGTCTGAAGATACTGCTAAGTGACCAAGGTACGCATTTTGTTAACAAAGTGATTACTGAGTTGATTGCAGAATTTCAGATCCAGCATAAGAATACGACGCCTTATCATCCTTAGGTGAATGGAATGGTCAAAGCTTTCAACAAGATTTTGGAGAATGCATTGACCAAGGTATGCAACCTGCACTGAGATGACTGGGAACATAAAATATCAGCTGTGCTATGGGAATATCACACAACCTACAAGCGACTAACAGGGAACACCCCATTTAGACTGGTATATGGACAAGAAGTTGTTATGCCAATGGAGTTCATCGTACCAATTTTGAGAATCTCTTGCTGGCAGAGATTACTGATGGAGATGATTTCAATCAGAAGCTGACATAGCTAGTGCAAATGGAAGAAGAATGCTTCATTGCAGGATTCCATCAAATAGTTGAGAAGAAGCATCAGAAAGCATGGCATGATCGCCACATTCGAGTTAAACCCCTCTAATTTGACAAGACTTGCGTTGCTATATGACAACAAATTCTTCAAACACCCACACAATTTAAAGACACATTGGCTAGGGCCATATGTGGTCGCGCACATCACTGATGCCAATATAGTAAAACTTCAGAAGCTAGATGGTACCTATGTTGCGGGTATTGTGAATGAAAATCGCCTGAAAGCATACTACGATGGTCATAACATCCCGGGTTAGAATCGTGCTGTGCAATGTGAAAAATAAAAAATAAAAAATTTGAAAGAAGGTCTGAAAGATGTAAACATTTCTATGTTGCACGTTGGCGATGGAACAAGTGCGATGCGCAGGAGAAGGACACCACAGTACATAGAAAAGAAAAAGCATGAAAAGTGCTACAAAAAGCAGAAATGACAGGTTGGATGACATTAAAGTGTATATATCCGACGAATATTTAGGTGGCTGTGACAACTAAGTGTCATTAATCCGATGAGATACGAGGAGAATGACAACGTGCTGTAAGGTCACATCCGATGGACCTTCCATAACTATTCTGAAAGAAACAACACAACACTCTAGTTAACGACTTAATGAATGGATGTGGTAGCTGAGAAACCCATGTGATAGATTAGACATCAACCGACCATTGCATGAAAACTACATGACGTGGTGGTGGGTATAAGTGCAAGGCTTCCCCGACAAGCATTCTTTTTACAACCACATAGCAAGCTAGAGAGAATGAGAGCTGAGTGATTACAGAGCCGAACCATATCATCCTTGCTGAAGAAAGCCGACGCCCATGGTAATTGAGATACCTAGCGACAGTGACCCATCAGATGCAACTGTTATCTCTGGTTTCCCAATTGAATAAGAGAGTCCCTCGCCTGAGATACAAAAACCGTAGCAAGAACTAGAGACTGATCCAATCGAGAGAATGCAGAAGTGTTGTAATCTCACAAATCACATAGGGTTACCAATAATACATACTAAATCATACATACATAACAGAGACAAGAGATAAGAACAAGTAGATAAAGTAACAGATTATATTAACATGAGAGGGTCCATACAATGCAGAGAATTGAATTGATTTCTCATCTAGCTCAACATGCTAATATATACGATTTACAAACAGTTACAAAATAACTACCTATTGATTCACTCAACTGACACGACCTTAGGTGGCCAACCTAATCTCTAATTAGTCGGCTGACCATCTTAGTCGGCTGATCGACTAAGTCGACTATCGTTCAAGTTGACATACCGACTTGCTCCTCCAACATATCCCCCATGAACAAAATGTTTCTTCATCCCAAAGAAACAGGGAGGTACCAAAATTTTCTTGTCTGTCTAAGTAGTAATTATTTTTTGCTTTGATCTTCATGGGCTGTGAAGTCTGATGGTCGGTCTTTTCTGTACGTAGACTTCGAAAATTGTTGGGGCTGTCACTGCAAGGTGATGTTGGAAATCCGTCTAACTCTGCAATATTTTCTGAATGTCGATGGTTAGTGTAGTCAGATTTGATAAGATTGACATTTTCTCTTGAATGGAAATTTCAGCTATTTTTCCCATGTCGGGACCCATAAAATGGGCCTTTTCCTCTGTTGTCTCTATGAGTCATTTCATTTGCAGGCAGATGATGTCTACTTTTTCTAAGTTTGGGATGGCTTGATGCACCCACTGATGTGTTTCTTGTTCGAGCTTCTGTAGTTTAGTTGTTTCAAGCACTATCTGATCTTCAATTGTGCTTCTGAGTGCTTTGTCAGTACTTTTCCTCTTCTCGAGTGCTTGGATCTCTTGTCGGGTCTACCTAGTTTGCTGATAGACTTGCCCGTAGTAAGCAGGCCAGTCTTGCAGTACTTCTTTCGTGATAACATACTCCTCCATGTGATCTTGCAACACTTTGTAGGCTTCTGAAAAGGCTATGTGTTGCTCCATCAGTAGCCAAATGGTTTCTTCTTTTTGTTCCTCTTTGGTGTCCTGAATTTGTGCTTGGGGCACTGACACCACACTTTCAAACAGCTGATAAGCTCTTTCTAATGGTTTATCGATGTCGACCTCTATCGGTGCTGGTATCAAAGACTGGACTAGGTTCCTGCATTTGTTAAGTAACTTCACTTGTTATTTTTCCTTGTTGTCTAGCTCCTTACGTCTGTGCTGGTTCCTTATTTTTTCTTCGACTGCTAGTGCTTCCAATAGTTTTCCTAGCTTTGGATCTCTCAATTTGGTTGCATCGACCATAGTGGTCGACCCAAGTAGATTGATGTGGACCATTGCTGGCTATCCATGATGGTCCTTCTTCTTTTTCTCCTTATTCTTTTTGTGCTTCTTTGGTTCTGCTTGTTTCAGCACCTGTGTACCTGCAAGAGTCAAGTCTAGATTGTCTCTTTGGTGTGTAGTATTGGTTGATGGTATTTATGTTTGAGTTGGTTGGATGTCTGCTGTATCTGGTTGTGCTTCTAGTTGGTTTGGTGTAGAGGGTTCAGAAGTGGATGCGATTGTTACTAATGGTGGCAGTGGTTCTGGTGCAGTTGGTTGAATTAAGGGTTCTGAGTTAGGAGGTGGTGGTGATGATGTTGGTGAATGGTCAGGAGTGATTGGGTTGGTGGAAGTGTGGTTGAGTGGTGGATTGTTGATTTGAGGAGGTGAGTCCAGGTCGAAGAACAATGGGTCAATTTCTTGATTTATGTCTTCCATATTTTCTTCTTCCTCACCTCCGGTCGGTTCAGCAGGTAGTGGTTGGGGTTCAGGGTCGGTCGGAGTGATGGATGTGACCCGACATGCGATAAATTCAGCTTCTTTGTCAAGGTTCCTTTCGAATGTCGAGCTTATTATTTCCACCGTCTTTGGCCTCTGGAGTACTTGGCCAGGTTGGGAAATTGGTAGTCGGGATCCTCCGACTTCGAAAAGAGGTGCTTTGGTAGAGAGATTCTGCACCTTGGTGAATATCTCAAGAAATTTTTCGGTGCAAGCTTGGAGGTCTTTGTCCTGGTTGAACGTTTCCTTCACAACCTCTGACATAGCACTTTTGCATAAGTCGAGTGGGCTTATTGAAAGCTGTTCTGGTACTAGCTCTTATGTTATTTTTTTCGGAGACGGAGGTGGGGGTGTAGACATAAGATCTACAACATTTTCAGGCGTTGAAGTGTGTGTGATTTTCGCCTTCTTTGGTCGACCTTGCTGTGCCCCTGCCTCGACAAATTTTTGAAATTGGGTTTCAATTGGCACTTTGTTTGCTGCGACATCTTCTATTATATTGAGGGCCGTAGCTGCTAGTTCCTCATCATCATCTGAGGACTTTGGAACGATAAGCTTATGCTTACCTTTCCGTTGTGGCTATTGTTGTGTTCTTTTCCTTTTTCTTGTAGCTACTATCTCCTTCGACAATTTGGTGATAATATATTTGGTGACAACATACTCTGGATTTTTGGTTTCTATCCCTTCCGTTGGTCTTTGAGTCGGGATGAGATTTTCTTCAGCCAGATTGGTTACCTGCTGTTTTGCATGTGTTTCTTCCCTTTGTGCCGTCGAAGGCTTGATTATGATCTATAGTCGACCAGTTCCTTCGACTGGTTCCTCCTCCGACACAAAGGTACTGATGTATAGATTAAGTTCGTAATACTCCTCCTTCTCTTGGTCTGTCAATGGTTCCTCTATTGATAAGTCTGTTTCCTTTGATTTTGCTGGTATTGGTATCTTTTTTCCTTCCTGTCGAGATGGTTCCCAAAAGATCACTTCGACTAATGGATAATAGTTGAGGGTCTTTGCATTTGATTTGGATCCCTGCATGTACCACACTGCGGTATGGTCGAGCTCTAGCTGAATGTGGGCCTTTTTAGGCAGACTTTGTTGGATGTTCTGAGGTACCCTCCATCTGGTTGTACGAACTTTTAGCTGCTGGAGCCAGTTTTCCAACAACAGTTTCCCATTCGTAAGCTCCTTCATTGTTCCTTTCTGGGAGAATGCTTTGAATCTCCACATATGGAATTTTGTCGGTTCTTGAAATTTTTTGTCTCCTTCAGGGAAAATAGTGAACATTACTATCCATAAGATAAGGGATGGGAATCTGATAATTCCTCCTATTTTTTGGCATTTCTCACAGATGTTTTTGATCATGTCTGTGACATACTCAGCCCATCTGTATATCTTTCCATTGGTTGCAATGGTGTCTACTGCTTCCAACATATCTAGTTTGAGGTCGCTTCCACGACTTGCCATTGTGATTGTAATATCTATGATTTTGGCCACAATCTGTGGTGTTCGATGTGTTATGTGACCAATCATTATTCCTTTTGAGTTTTTGCTCGATGCCGAGCCTATTAATTCTTCGACCAGTCCTTATTTTATACTGACTGGTACTGGGTATCCTTTGTTTGATAGCCCTGTTAATTTGGAAATGACTTCCCTAGAGATGTTGACCGCTTGGTCGAAGTAAAATTGACCATTGTGGTACCGGCTTATGACAAACTTTACTGCTATTTCTTTTGTGCCACCAAAGCTAGCCATGAGCAGCACGTTGACATAATTTACAATGGAACTGTGTTGTATTTTCTCTGCAGCTCGGGTATCTTTCTTGTCGACGTATGCCCATTCTTTTATCTCGGCCCATAGTTTTTCCCATGAGCCTTCCTGCACCTTAGCATTCTTAATGTTCTTTAATCTTCTCACTAATGGTGTCTCTATAGTCTATAATTCCTTGGTCTTGGCTGAGGCTCTGGTCTATTTTGGTGTCATCTTGTCGGTCTGGGGGTCGATTTTACTACGGTGCTCTTTGTTTTCAGTCGTCTGGTTGCTATGATGCTCTCTCTGTTTGAATTGTGGTGAATGATCCTTTGGTGGTTTAGTATTTATAGGGGATGCATTGGATGTTCTTGTCGATGGGTGTATTAATGGCGGACGTGATGTTCTAGCTAGAACACTTGAGTGTGCGTTAATGGTGATTTTCTTTTGGCGCTCGAAGTCATGAATGCGTGATGGGACTATTGAGGTCGTCGGTTGATGTTGGTTATGAAAATGGTTGATGGTGTTATGTCGATGGACATGATGTTGGTTGTCGAAGTGGTGATTTCCTGTCATAATTTTGTGCGTATAATAGTACTATTTGCTTTTTGAATTTTTATGTTTTTATAATTTTTGTTTAACCGTTATGGTCGTTATATATATTTTTTTAAAAGTGGTTGTTTTAGTTTCTGTAGCGTTTTAGTCGGGCTCCATTAATGAGTTTCTGAAATACTATGCCTTGTAACATCTTTAGTCAGACTGATCCATTGGCATGTATCTCTTTGACAACATAGGGTCCCATCCATTATGTATGTAACTTTTTAGGTTTTCCTTTTACCCGACTATTGTATAGTAAAGCAAGGTATCCTATTGACAGATTTTTATTCTTAATGTTTCTATCGTGCCACACCTTTTGTTGTTGTTTCTGGATTCTTGATGTTGTATCGCAATTAGTCGGTGTTCTTCAAGTTTACTTAGTTGTAATAGTCGGTCCTTTCTTCCTTGTTCGACATCGACATGTAAAATTTCCGCAATAGTAGGTGTCTGTTGTCGGAAGTGTAGTGAAACTATTGCTTCTTGTTCCTAAACTAGTCAAAAGGGGGTTTGGTCAGTTGATCATTTGTATGCTGTTCTGTATGCCCATAGTACTGCAGGTATCTTCTCATCCCAGTTGTCTTTATCAACATTACATATTTTGGTTATTCCTTTTGTTAATGTTTTGTTAAATGCTTCAATTGCTCCATTCAACTGAGGATGGTATGCTATGCTCCAACAATGGTCGATTTGGAACTGGTATGTTAGGGTTTTGATAGTTCTATCGATAAAGTGTGTTACTTGGTCGCTAATTAGGGTTAATGGACATCCAAATATGGTAATGACATTCTCATAGATAAAATTAACAGCTATCTCACTGGAACATGTGTCGACTGGTTCTGCCTCTGCCCATTTGGTTACATATTCGACTGCAGTTATTATGTACCTTGCACTTGTTCTTTTTGCTGGTATAGGAAATGGTCCTATGAAGTCGATTTCCCAAATTTCAAATGTCAAACTTGGGTTTACCAAGATCAGGGGCATTTCTGTGCTAGGCAGGGGTCGACCTACTCGTTGGCATTTGTCACATTGGCTCACAAAGTTTTTGCAATCTTTGTGAAGTGTCGGCCACCATAACCCTGATTGTTGGATTTTCTTTGCAGTTGTGTCTGCTTGGAAATGTCCTCCTGCAGGTCCATAATGTGCTTCATGCATAATGTTGTTCCTTTCATGTTCTAGTACACACCTTCTAAGGATGTCGTCTAAACCCATTTTGTACAGGAATCCATTTATGAGGCTATAAGGTGCAGCTTTCATGGCTAAGATCTGTTTCTTTTTGGTACTCATGCCTTTTGGTGCTTGTCCATCTTCTAAAAACTGAGCTATTTCCTCTAACTCTGCTGGGACTGCTTCTATTTGAAATAGATGTGCATTTGGTAAGTCGTCTTCGACTCCTGTCAGTTTCTCTCCTGTGTCGATTCGAGATAAATGGTTGGGACGGACATTTGACTTACCTGGTCTAACAACGACTTTGAACTCAAATTCTTGGAATAGAAGTAGCCATCGACAAATTCTTCCATGGTGTAGAGGCTTATTCACAAGGTATTTTAATGCTTGATGATCAGTGTAAAAGATAAATGGATTAGCTAGGAGATAATGTCGATATTTTTGTAGTGCAAAGACCATTCCTAATGCTTCTCTTTCTATCATCGAATAGTTTCGTTCGTCTTTTTTTAGTTTCCTGCTACTGTAAACTATAGGATAATCCATTCCATCATCTCCTGGCTGAGTTAGGATTTCTCCTATTGCTAGATTTGATGCGTCGATGTGGACATGGAATTTAGTCGACCAGTTTGGAAACCTTAGGATTGGTGCTTCGACTAGTTTTATTTTTAGTTTTTCAAATGATATGTGACATTCCTCTATCCAGTTGAATTCTTTATCTTCCCTTAATAGTTATTCTAGTGCATAGGTCATTATATGAATAATATCTTATGAATTTTCTGTAATAGCCTGTGTGGCCAAGTAACACCCTGACTTGTTTTGAGTTCATTGGTGGTTTGAGGTCAAGGATAATTTTGATTTTTGCCAAGTCGACCTTAATTCCTTCCTTACAGACAATGTGTCCTAACAATATCCCTATGGGGGTCACAAATATGCACTTCCTGATGTTTAAAGCTAACTGGATTTGTCGACATCTTTCCAACATAAGCCTTAGCCACTTGCAATGATCTTTTAACATGGAGTATATTGTCCAATCATCAAAGTATACTTCCATGGTTTTGTAAATATATTCTTGGAATGTTTTGACCACAATTCTAGAGAATACTGCAGGTGCATTCTTTAGTCCAACAGGCATAACCTTGTAAGCAAATGAGCCAAATTCACAAACAAATGTTGTCTTTTTTTGATCTTCTTTAGCTATTGGCACTTGGTTATAACCTGAGAATCCATCTGTGAATGAGTAGCATTAATGTCCTGCAACTTCATTTAAGATTTCATCTGCATAAGGAGTTGGAAATGGGTCTGTTAGTGTCACTTTATTTAGCTCCCTGAAGTTGACACAAATTCTTAATTTGGTCGAATCATGTTTGTTAGGTTGAACAACCATTGGACTTGCCCATTCTGATTGGTCGATAGGGTAGATGATGCCTGATACAAGCATGTTATCAATATCCCTTTTGACTATCTCTTTGTATTTATGAGCTATCTTATATGGCATTTTCTTCACAGGTCGAGCTATTTCCATTGTAGTCTAGTTGGTTAAGATACTTGGCTCTCACCCGAGAGACCCGGGTTCAAGTCCCAGCAATGGAACCAATGTTGTAATCTCATAGATCACATAGGGTTACCAATAATACATACTAAAGCATACATACATAATAGAGACAAGATATAAGAACAAGTAGATAAAGTAACAGATTATATTAACATGAGAGGGTCCAAACAATGCATAGAATTGAACCGAGTTCTAATCTGGCTCAACAGCCTAATATATACAATTTACAAGCAGTTACAAAATTACTACATGTCGGTTCACTCAACCGACATGACCTTGGGTGGCTGACCTAATATCTAATTAGTCGGCTGACTGACTTAGTCGGTTGATCGACTAAGATCGACTAAGTTGGCTATCGTTCAAGTCAACATACTGACTTGCTCCTCCAATAGGAAGCAACCTGCCAATGTGGTCGGTCATACTACAATTTCAACACTGAGATCATGTGGTGTTCCTACCCAAACCCAGAGATGACCTATTATGGAGCCAAGACAGCCCAGTGAGCTAGCAGTTGGAGGACCATCCAGACTCCCACAGATGAGGAAACACAAGAAGACTGCCGCTCCTGTCGATGCTCATGGAAAAAGGCCATTAGAAGAAGACCATGAGAACTAATAGGAGGATGAATACATGGAAGAAGACTCCCCACTGCATAGAGTTCCAGAGGCGGAAAAAGCTAGTGAGAACTTCCCACACTATGTTCGGCCAAGGAGAGCTGACACAGAGAAGGTGACAATCCCAAAGAAGGCAATTACAACTCTGGTAGCGCCACGGATCCCTGAAAAATTCCCCCTGCTGATGGACATCATGCGTAAGTTGGATAAGCTGAAATTCGAGGACTTTGACACTCAACTGCAAGAAGGACTAAAGAGAGTGGACTTCCTGATCCCAGACCTGCCCGACCCAAGTCAAGCACAAGTGCTCAGGCCAATGCAGTGGGCCGAGGGAGTTGGCTGCACAGGTTTGATTAACTTGTTGTTTATGCCCCATTTTGACCAAAATATACACGTTAGCGCATACATGAAGTAGCTTCTGGTCTTCTTTCATAGAGGATTCATGTGGCTTAATCGACCATACCGGGTTGATGCCCAACTGATCTTGTCGATTACAGGCCTCTGAAACCAAGGCGACGATCCTGTGCCTTACTTGGCCTGGAAAGACACCACCTGGATCAAGCAAAAATACAACTTGCGACGCGCAAAAAGGCTCTACCTAATTAATCCAATCGCGGACATAAGTATGAGATTTATTGCACAGATATTATCATGTAATTTGTTACATAATATGCAGCCCAGTCAGTGCTCGATGGTGATGGTTGAACTTGCAGAATTATGCGCACTGGGTGGAGAGTTAAATTAGTTGTGATACTTGCTCAATGAGCTGATCGATGATGCCATGTAGGCCCAACACGATCCCACTTACAAATTCCATTACTCATGGCTGCTTATTTTTATTTCATTCACTCTGTGGGCCAAACCGCCCGACTATGTGCAGATGGATGTCCCATTCCCTTGCCTTGGTGCAAGGTATCATAACCTATGGGAGGATAAGAAAGATACAACCCGACGGAAGGACAACAACATTGAGTTCTTTTTGCACGCAGAGGTGTTGCATGCCATTGTCTAGCGATCCCACCGACTCTGCGCTGCGACGGTACATAGGTACGCAACATTTATCAAATTTCAGGACAGAGTGCACAACATCATTTTGGAGCCGACGAAATACTCGGCCAAAAAAGTGCACCATGCAGGATTCATGGTGATAGATGAGGACGTGGATGAAATTATCCACCTATGGCTGAAAGAATGGAGCGGCACACTGGCAAAGCTGCTTCTTGATAGACACAAGGAAGAAGACTGACCAGTCCAACAAGTTCATGTAGAAGGCAATGAAGGAGGAAACATATAGGGTAATCAGTTGGATGATGATGAAGAACAAGATGACGATGGTAAGCATAGCTTGAATCAAAGTGATTCGTAGCACACCGCAAGCCCAGAGCATGTGCAGAACCAGACGCAAACAAAGCAACATGAAGGCCACCCACATCACAAGAAGAAAAAATCTTGAAAACCGTCAAATGTGAACACATTGACAGAAGACGATGTAGAGGAGCTCACAACAGCCATGCCTAAAGTCGAGCAAGACAACCTTTCCAGCCTAAAGACGTAGCAAGTCAGCACAACTGAGCAAGTGGGGGTCCATCTGAATAAGTTGATCGAAGCAATAAATGAGGTTGAAGCCACTGTTGAGGCTGAGATGTATGGTGTCAACCCCAATGTCCAAGTAGTCCCACCACAATTAGTGCCGCCCATCAAAGTAACAATCTAGACAAGCACACTAGAAACCGAAACATTCCCAAGCGCCTTTGAAAATATTGTGAATGAGTTTGCCACACTCCAGTTAGACTTCTTGAAGCTTCCTCTGAGCGAAGTCTATGAAGTATAGCAGGAAGCCCCAACAGAAATGCGGCTAAGAGAGAATGATGTTTCCTATCAGGAAACAAAACAACAAAGGAAGGCAAAGGCACACAAGGCATTGCTGAAGGAGAAAGACCAAGAAATTCAAGGGCACGTTGACCTTCTTGTTGAGAGGGAATAAGAAACATTGGCACGCGAGCAGAACTGCCTCATGCTAGAGGACACCATCAAGAGTGCCATTGCAGAATTCCCACCTGAAGCAGGATAAGAGGATGAGGACTCTACAGCTAAGGTAATTAGGCTAGCAAATATTGTGCAAGATCTTCAACAGTAGGTGCAAGAACTGCAAGCTAGACAGGTGCCGAGCACACCTCCCAAGGAGCTTGAAGAGCGAAGAAAAGCAACATCTGAGCCTGCTATAAAAATCAAACAAGGAGAAACAACATGCGCTAAGGCACTAGAAGACATTTCCACGGTATGGGAAGCACTTATGGAGGATAAGGCTGTTGAAAACATAAGAGGGAACAGGTGCGCAGCCGAAGAGAAAATCACTGCCGAGAAAGCAGGCATGAAGAAGTTGGCCTCCAAGAGAAGGTGGCCAAGATGACTAAAATTAAGCAGCTGCAGTAAAAGGTCCAGGCTCTTCAAGATAGAGAGCAGGATAGGGAAGAAAAATTTGAAGTGCACTAGTTAGAAGCAACACACATCATTTGCTTTATGGAACCGCTGAAGGAAAAAATTGAAACTATTGGACAGTCAACAGATGTGGGCTTGAGGACAAGTCCATTTTTTAATAGTGGCTTGGGATGAGCCACAAGTGAGTGTTGGGGTCCTGTTGGGATAGGAAAGGAGCACAAGAGAGAAGTTCACGCGCAAGAAAAGGTACATCGCGCGCCTGACAGAAAGGAAGGTAAGGGACCAGTGCAGGAAAAATAAAGATGCACGCGGCGAAGGAAAGGAAAGAGTACATGCGTATAGGTGATAACGATCAAAAATTGAGAGGTGGAGATCATGTCTGTTAAAGCTGGCGTAAGTCTGCAGACACGCATGTATGGAAGAATATTTGTAAGTTAGGATGATAGTGCCTTGTGTCACTCCATGACACCCTGTTCTGGTGGCTGATCATGACCTGTAATTGATAGGCAATATTTAGTCAACCCTGTGTGGTCTGATAGAAGATATAAATAAGAAGAAATCATTCTGTATAAGGGTTGGTTGTTGTCAATTTTTTCATTAGTTGGAAAGTATCAGTCGGTCGTTGGTTGTTCAGAGCCAAGGACACCCGTTTTTCTGTATTTTGAGGTAGAGTAGAAGAAGAGAAGACTCAAAGAAGAATCTAGTAGGAGTAGAAGGTTGTTGAGCCACGGATCTTGCAGCTGTGTGTGCATAGAAGGTAGATAGAAGAGTCGATCCAAGCTGTGTGTGGATCGATAGGAGTAGATAGAAGAATAAACTAGAGAGAATGAGAGAAAGAAGTTTGAGTCATAAAGACATATCATAAGATCAGTTTGCAAGTCATAGACTGCAAGGTGCTATACCCATTTCTCATGGCAGACGAAGAGCAACTTGGTGGTTTTTTCCCAGATGGGTTTCCACGCTATTCTATGTGCTTAAATGGTTGATTGATGTTGTCCATGCTGATGTGAATGGTTGTTATTTTATTACTGTATGATAATGATATATTGTTGAATGCCTCGTACCATATTGTTAACTAGTAAATGAATAGCTGCTAAAGAATTGTGGGAATGCACAAGTAAGCTGTAACTAATTCCTTAAGTTGAAGTATAAGTTGCAAGTGACCTGTTAGATGAAAGGATTGGCTATGTCGCACAAGTTGCGCCAATTGTTAAGGCTGAATACCAGGTCGTATCGCATGCGATGACACATAGTTGTGATTAGTCGCATAGGAACTGTCCAAGTTTCCTCATCGAGCGCCTTGGCTGCACGCTAAGGGACTATAATCCCTCGCCAACTACGGAAACATGGTTCTAGGAGTTACCCATTAGATATCTTAGGTGAGACTACATCTGCCTTGTAGGTGTTGACGACAGAGTTACTCTGTCAGGCCGATGTCTAGTGGTTTATTGTTGGTATTGTAGTGATGTTGAATTGTGGGTCAAGACAAAGAGGTGAAAGAATCCAACAACGATGATAGTACTCTCTTCTGGAGAGTGATCCTACATTCACTTGTAGGATTGTTTAGTGGAAAAGAATACTCTAATGAGAGTGGTCCTAGTACTAATAGGTTGAGGATGATCTGCGTTGATTGAGTGGTCTTCTCCAAGGATGGTTCCATGGACAAGAACACTCTATTGAGAGTGGTCCTAGAACTGATAGGCCAAGGACGGTCCATGTTGATTGAGTGGTCCTCTATGAGGACGGTTCTGTGGACAAGAAAAATCTATTGAGACTGGTCCTAACACTGATAGGCCGAGGATGGTCCACGTTAATTGAGTAGGTCCTCTTTGAGGTTGGTTTTGTGGAAAAGAACACTCTCTTGAGAGTGGTCCTAGCATTGATAGGCTGAGGATGGTCTGTGATGATTGGTCCTACATTTACTTGCAGACTAGTTCCTGCATTCAGTTGCAGATGATGATATTCCTGCATTTAATTATGTTGTGGGTGATTCAATTCAGTATCTATATACTGATAGTGAAGGTGATTCTCGAGATGATGGCAGTGATGATGATGCTTAAGATGATGCAAGAAATGATGCTCGGGATGATGTTAGAGATTATGCCAGAGATGATGATGCTCGAGATGATTCTATAGATGATGCTCGAGAGATGATGATGCTTGAGATGATGCTAGATATGATAATGATTGAGAGATCCCAGATGATAGAGATGTCCATGATAATGAGGTTCCACGAATGACGATGATGTTGATGTAATTGTAAAAACTTCCTATGACATATAGATTCACCTGTCACTTGTACATATGGATTGTTGTAGAATACCTTCCTTGTTAAGAGGGAGTGTTAAAGAGATGTAAATGCAAACGATATTCTATTTTGTATTATTATTGTTATTACCCCTTTTGGAGATGTTGTTCCTCTGACTAGGGATGTCATTGATGTATTTGGTCATGTAAAGTATTGAAGTAAACCCTCCATTGCAAGTCTGGTCAGTAGTACCCACTAAAGTATTATTAAAATGTATTTTTGAGTCTTCCAAGGAAAGTCGGCCCTGGAAGCAAGGAGAAGTCATCCCAGTCAGGTTATTAGGCCTCTCAACTAATCAGTATAAATAGGAGAGGCACCTCCCTCATTTGGACAAGTAGAAAATCTAAGCAGTTGTGCAAGAGAGAGAAAGAGCAGCCCATATAGGAGAGAGGAAGCAGTCCATGATTATTCTTAGTCTCTTATAACTGTTATTCTTTGGGTCTTACACTATACTTTGTTGAATTCTATATCGAGGAAGTTTTGTTGGGTTTTATCCCCCATGGGGGTTTCATAAGATAAATCTCAGTGTTATTTTGTGTGTCTTCCCTTGTCTTTCTTTCAGCAATCCTTTTGTATATGGATATGATGTTATGATGCTAAATTTTCTTAGATCTTGTATAACCATTAAAAACTTAATAGGTAAACTACGATATAGTCTAATCTCTCTCCTAGCACAAAGTTTTCCATATTGTGTATTGTCATCATATTTCCAAAGGGGTAGAAATCCTCCTTGAGGGCATCAACAAAAAATTACCTAATGGATTATGTCCCATATTTTGTGGCCTCATCTCTAGCACACCTCTCCTAGTAACTATCTGACCAATATTTGACATGAGGGAGGGACTTAAAGAGTGTGAAGGAGAGATTTTATTTATTGTATTTTTTTTTAACATAGTAATAACCATATAAAAGATTTAACCATTTCTCCAAAGCATCTACATATATATAGCCTTCAAATAAAGGATTTTCAAAGTTAATGTACCTTAAATGGAATCACAAATATGAAATGGCAGCTAGTTGAAGGGGTCTCCACTATTGTTGATAGTCGGTGAAGGATATGGATGAAATTATCCATTATCTCAATCCCCTGTCGCATGGGATATTCCTCGAGAAACAACTTAATAGGACCTTGCTCCATTATATTTCTTTTCTTCTCCCACCATGTGAGTTTGCTTGGAACGATGAGAGTGGTTCTCCCCAAGCTCAATTAGTTCGAGAAGCAACTCCTGATACTTAGATCTCATTGGGGTCATCCCCCGAGAAACAAAGAGAGAAGATTGGTCTAATACCAATAATTTGGATTATTTAGAGAACACAATGAAGGAAATGATATAAAAATGGAAACAAACACATAAATATTTTAAAGAGTGCACAATAGTACACTAAAACCCAAATTCTATAAATGAATTGAATGAAAAAACATTGTAAATTGCAATCAATACAAACTAGCTTGGATGACGGTAGCTTATCTTGGAAGAGATATGCGTAAGATTTTCTCATTCAAAAGAGTTGATTACAAATAGATTGAAAAGGGAACTTTATCATAATCATAAAGGAAAAAACTGTAAATACAAAAAAATCTAACCCTAGGAGATGAAGCGTTGAAAGGATTTGTGGGCCCCCGATGTTGCTAGCTAACTTCTCAACGAATAATTTTCACATACGATCTCTGTTTAGGGTGCATGATGGATCTACTGAAAGAAATAGCTAGGAAGTACTAATTTTGGCTAGCGTTAGGAATTCCATGGCAATAACTAGCCCCCCGAATGGAAAAAAACACCATTTAGTGCCTTAAAATGACCCCAAAAATTTAGGATGCGAAAAACCCTAGAAAATTTCCAAGAAGATGAAGAACCATTGTAACTTAGTGGAATAGGTGGGTGGGACTAGGAACCAATATTTACCTAGATTAGTCCTCTCCCCTTATGGAGCAATGGTCTCCATTGCATCAAGTTCCTCCATCAAAGGTGAAATTTTTTGTTGAATTTGATTGTTGGTGAGCCGCTTTACCTAGTGAGAAGCTTCCTCAATTTGACAACTTGATACAATTGGATTTTCTATTGGTGAGTTATCTTCATCTCAGTTTCCATGATCCGGTTGTCTATCACTTTCTCAATGTAATAATTATTGAGTTAAGTGTTCCCCCTTTAATCAGGTGGCACCTTGTATTTAATTTGGAGTTTCTTTTACAATATTTCCCCCCTCTCTTGGACACATTATAGGTTTTATTGATCTTGCAAATGAGCGTAGTTGACACATCTCTCTTTAAAGATAATATACCACAATCCAAGATAGTTTTTATTACTTCTTGTTATAATCTACACACATAAAGAGAGTAAGACAAAATAATAGTGACAACACCAACATCAAGTCTTCTATTAATAAACCATAATGTACAAAATATGGATATATCATCTCTATATCATCTAGCTCAAGAGACAATATATACAGATCATACATTTTGTTAGATAATTGTAACTATATAATTGTCCGCTAGTCGATCTAACCGACTCGAGTACACTAGGCCAACTAGTCAATGGCCGATCACGAGGAGTTAGTTGACTAGTTGACTAGGATCATCCAACATATCCCCATCCCAAAATTTTTCTTCATATCAAAGAAAACAAGGTGTGAAGTTTACAAAAAATTAATTACTGAGATATGGATGGTACATTAGGAGCAGTTGTTTCAACACACATTTTGACTATAGAAGCGACAAAGAGGGTGAGGCATTGCTAAAAATATTCCCAGTCGGCTAGGATAGATTGGATGTTTGTACTGACTATGGTGAGATCGGATAGTGATAACAACTTTGTTGGATTTGGTTTTCCATGCATGTTCTAAATATTAGGCCCAAAATATTGGTGTTGAATCTCTATAGCTCACATAAGTTTGTATATATGGCTTGTCAGATGACTGAATTTATCTTGAACATTCCGAGATTCGTGAAACCATTGATACTACTTATTTTGTAAGTCAAGCATGCGCTTCCATTCCATTCAAATTTGTGGTGGTTTGTATTGTCTCAATTTCAATATAGATTTCCCATGATAGGAATACCAATTGTTCAATAGTGACGATGGTATATCCTCGTGGACCTCATATTATTTTAACTTCCTATATCATTCTTCAAACTATCTAAATTTTTCTACAACAAGTAAACCAAGGTATTACTGCTGTTGTCGACTCTGTTGGTCAAGTACTTGTTGTAGATAGGTTAACATAGACCCGAAGAGGCTTCGAATTCTATTAAGTGTTCATTCGAGCTAGGGTCCTTCTATCAGTCCCAAAATTTGTTTGACCTCTGATGCGAAGGACTTCCAGGTGCCTTCGTGTTCATTCTAAAAGTGTGGAAGAAAAAAAGGGAAGCCTTTTCTTGCTTTGTCGATTTCAAAAAAGATTTTGACATGGTTCCCACGGATAAACTATGGTAGAGAATGGAGGAACTTGGGGTTCCTATACATCTTAGAGCAGTTGTTCACAAGCTATATGAGGAGGTCAAAGTCAAAATTAGAAAATCAGATGGTATCTGCGAAAGTTTTAGAAGCAATATTGGGGTCAAGCAAGGGTGCCAATTATCGCCTACCCTTTTTGGCTTATATATTGACAAACTTGAAGAGTGGTTAAACCTATAGGGCGGGGATGGCGTCCTCATGGGAGAGTATGTGATAAGGCTTCTTTTGTATGCATATGACCTTATTTTGATTGCTAAGTCTGCTCTTGGCTTGCGAGAGAACTTGATTTCCCTTGAGCACTTTTGTAGAACAGTTGGGATGCAAGTAAATACTAGCAAAATGGAAGCGGTAGTTTTCTCTAACAAAAGAAAACATAAACAACATAAGTTCTACTTTGAAGACAATACCCTTGAAGTGGTGGAAGATTACAAGTACCTCGGAATCGACTTCAACAAATGTTTGAGTTGGGAAGGCTGCAGGGAAAAAAGAACTCTTGGAGGTTGGAAAGCGTTTTATGCTTTCCAAAATAGGTGTAGAGAGGTAGAGTTATGGGACTGAAAAACTATGCAAACCCTTTTTGGGCTCTTAGTGATCCCAGTTGTTCTCTACGGTTGTGAATTTTGGGCCAGCAGTACTTCTGACTTACATTGGAATAAAATAGAAAAGATTTAAAAACACATGATCACAAGCAAGTTCAAAATCAAGAGTTCAGTGCCATACGAAATCATGCTAAGTGAAATGGGGGTGGCTTCTATTGAAGCAATCGCTATGGTGACACTCATAAGATATCTAAAAAGAGTTGAGAAAATGGAAGAAGGTAGATGGCATAAGGTTGTCTTCAATGACATATTGTACAAAAGAAAGAAGACTTGGATGCGGAAAAATATTAAATGGCTTAGCAAGTGGGATATGTGCTTGAGCATGTGTCCTACGAATAGTAAAGAAATAAAGGCTTTTGTTATCAATAAGTTTCACAAGCGAACTTGGGATAAAGAGCTAGGGAGAAAGAGAAAGTATTATATTGNTCATCAACTCCATTGTGAGATCGAGCGCTGGAAAAAGCCAAAAGAAGCTTGGGCAAAAAGAGTGTGTATTTTTTGCACTGCTGGTAACGTGGAGACAGAAAAACACTTCATTTTAGAGTGTGAAGCCTTTAAGGACAATAGGGACAGGTACGCAAATGTCTTGGTGGATAAATATTGGGATGATTTATTTAATGAGAGGACTGTGGAAAAATTGGGGGAGCTCATCATCAAGTTGAGCAGACAAAGGATTGAATTGCATAAAACAATGTGTGAGTTGGTCTTTCCCATAGGCTATTCTTAGCCTTGTAGACGTTAAAATATTTCCTTCCTTCCTTCCTTCTTGATAGCTCTTAGCTTCTTATTGGCGTTCGACCATATTTTATTGCAATGTTTGTTAACATTTTTAATGAACTCATTATGCTCTTGATTTGATTCTTTAGCTAGTACAAAAACTCCTATTGTTGTTGAAGTGCCATTCGCTTGCGGCATATGTATGTAGATTATAATTTCAGTATTATATTTATATTTATTTATTTTTCTTTCTTTACATGAACTGTTCAGCTGGTTCACTCCGTTGGTTGGAGTTGTTTTCTTGAGTAGATGATATAGTTAGAGCCGAGGTGGTCATGACCATTGTCAATGTTGTAGTAGTTGTAATAGGTAGAGACAAATGTATCTAAGAGGTACTGGTCAAGGGAGGAGATATGACGAGTAGAAGAGGGGTTGTAGTAATGGATGATATGATAATCAATGCAGTTGTAGGGAATATGGCTGTCTGTTTAGTTGATATAAAACTAGTCGGTGGAGGGGTTGATGGGTTAAGAAGCGAGCTAGTAGATCAAGTGAATGTTTCGACTATGGTATTCGAAAAGACTAAACTTATCGGTAATGGGGTTGTAGCGACAGACTTAAAAAAAGTTAAAACGGTAGGGGAAATGGTTGATGAGGTAAGCATAAGGATGGATGGTAGAGAAGTTGAAGGTAATGGAATTTTGAGAAGGGATTTGATTGAAGGAAGTTTAATTGTTTAGTTAGAGATTTTTAAATTTTTGATGGAGGTGCAGGTAGGACGACCAATTGATTTTTTGGAGTTTTTTTGTTTAAGTGTATTATGTATTTAGGTTAACTTAATTCTTGTAACATACTCGACAAAGTGCTAAGGATATAGGTAACCTTGAGAGTTAAGGATAGGATTTTGGGGGTTGATATGGAAGTTGAGAGGTTTTATTCTTCTAGATGATTACATGAAGGTGGTGATTCATTTGACACATCCAATAGATCCTCTAATAGATCCTCCTTATGAGAACTTTCCATTAACTTTATTTTTTTCTGAGGGGGAGGTAATGACGAAGTGGGTAGTTTTGAGGCTAACGACGGTGTTGGTATTCTTTATTCGTCAAAGTTTTTTCTAGATATGCAACTCAATGGTTACTTTAATTTTAGCTACTTCAATCATAATAACCTTCGTTCTCTCACAATCTTGACAAGTCTTCTTTGACTGTGGATGAAAACCCTATTTTCTCATCCTAGACTACTGTCGGGTGGAATTTCCTTTAACATTCATGCTGACATGTGAACATTTGTTCAATGAATTTATCAATCTTCTCCTTTATACGTGGCTCATTTAAGTTTGAATTAATTCATTCTCTGATTAGTGGTTCTTCTTCATCATATTTGGTCATTTCTCATGTCATCCTTCCTTTGGCGGTACAATGGAATAATTGCTAAGAGGTTCTCAAGAGGTTCACCATCTAGACAAAATGTGGTGATGTATAGAAATTTTTTATACTAGTCATTGGCCTCTTCGTCTAGGATGGGTAAAACAACTCTGATTGTGAATACCAATCCATTTTTCATAGTAGGTATTAAATTATTTGAATTCTTGGATAAATCAGTGAAAAACTCTTATACATTTAGATAATAGTCAAGCTGCTGGGAATTTCCTCTAGCACTTTGTGAATACCATACCCTGGTTGGTCGAGGTTGAGATGGATGTGTGGTGACTGAGGTAAGTTGCAACAGATGTGCTAGGACACTCTTCATAGATCAGACTTTATATTTACCACCTAGAACCATTGTTCCAAAAGTGAGTTGTATTTTTTTGGACCCATTGGTGATCCCTTAGCCGCAAAAATTACAAAGTTGTTCATGATTGGTGGTTTTATATTGGTGAATAATGGTTCACTGAATAGGGATATATTTTCCACTAGTATCCATATGAGAAACAACGAGAACTATATGGTCTGGATGGTTTCTTTAAACCTTTCACAATTATTTCTTACTATTGTAGCCAAGTTATCGACCTAGTTGAAAATATTGGCATCACGTGCAATAGTTTTTGCTACCTCTAACATTTAGAGCTTCATGTTGGAAGATTAAGCATAACTTGTTAGACATAGTGATATTATTACTACAATCCATTTGATTGTTCTATAAGTCAATTTGCCGATGATCATACCTTTTTAGTTTATCTTGGTAAGTGTTACTATGAATTCCTCAAGTAGCTCCATTGGCTTAGTTGTGATAGGGTCTGGTTCTCCTTTGCTTGACAAACCAATGATATATGAAATGGGGTAATTTTTTATGTCAATGAGATCATCTAACGATATTCTTTCGTCATGGTATTGTCTTACTATGAATTTTTTCTATTAGGTATTTGCAATTTCCGTGGATGGTGAGTAGAGACATGTCAAATTTGGTCTCCAACTAGCTTATTGGATTCACAAGTCCACTTGTTATCCATGATTTCACATTCTTTCAACTATGCGTATTGCTTCACCTAGTTATGTTCTTCCATTTTGGATTTAATAATTTTGTGCAATCGATCTTGCTGGGGTGTCATTACTGCATCCTCTTATTGTGACCTTGTCTTTTCCTAGATTCTATTGTCTTTATTGATGCTATGACATGCTTGCGTTCCATTGTTGGTTTCTATAATCGATGGTCAAAAGATATGACTGGAATTCAATAGTTGTTGGGAAAGAATGCACCCACTCCAATTCAGAACATAAAATTTTCCAAGAGTCTTCTACCATTAGAGTATTTATAGGCACGTGAATCAATGAACATTTATTGTGCATATGTGAGTGCATTAACTATGATATTTATGAGGGAAAAATAGTTTGCATGCTTGATGAAACTTGCCGTAGAATCTTTGTTTGTGATCTAGTCGGTTCACTTGATGGTCTTTGCTTCGCATTCCTCAATCAACACATGGTCGTCTTTGTCGGGTTGGTTTCTTATTATTTTTTTCTAATAGATGGACCAATCATCTCCTTCTTTCTTGGTTTCTTTTTCCTTCCTGTCGGTGTTACCTGCAGGTTTGGTAATTCTCAACTACTGCATACTTGTGCTTTCCCACTCTGCCTCCTTTGCTTAGCTAAGCATCATATGTTTTGAAGTGCTTCTCACCATCCAAAGTCCATATATTAGTTCCCTAGTTCCCTTTTTATATGATATCTATGCTAAGTTAGTTAAATCACTGTATTTAAACAAATTAGTTACACATTATAATTAACAAAACAAAAAATTAGATGCATGACGGATGACTAGTGAGGATACGACCACTAATATATAATATATAGGGTTCCTCTTTATATTCAATATCTTTTTAGTCAACCTCCATTGATGACTAGCGAAGACTCAATCCTCGGTGTTTTCACTAAAACAAAACATGTCAATAGCAATGGAATGGAATTTGTATTGTTTTTTTATGTACTTTTCTCTTAGACTTGGAATAAAATCTAGATGCTAAATTTGGCGCTTCGCTATATTTTGTATTTGCATAGAATTTTACGCTAGATTTAGAGCCAAAGTTAGCACCATTTTTTTCCTAGTCTAGTTAGCACCCGGCATAGCGCCGAGTTTAGTGCCGATTTTTTCTCTCCTTTTAGTGCTAGTTTTGCTCCTTTTTAGTACCGGGTTTTTATCCCTTTATAGTGCTGAGTTTTGCTTCCTTTTTAGCGCCAAATTTTTATCCCTTTTTAGCGTCGACTTTAGCGCCTAAAATAATGCCTTTGTAAATTAAAATTTATGTAAATAAAAATGGAAAATGGTAAAAACTAAAAATTGAAACAAGAAATGGTAAGGGAATGCTAGGATTTGGACCCTATCATTTATCGAAAGGAAATATCTATACTTGATAGACATTCCCACAAAAATTTTAGATTAAAATTGTAGACCGAAACTAAAATATATTAACTCAGTGCAAATTAAAATTTACAAAAATTAAAATGGGAAATGGTAAAAAAATGAAAACAAAAATGGAAAATGCTAAGGGAATGCTGGGTTTAGAACCTAGATCCCTTTCAAAAGAAAATAAATCTACTCGAGATACATTCCCATAAAAATATACCATTAAAAGTGCAAATTTTAATTGAAAGTAGCAAACCTACGCATGAAAACAAGTGAACAATGCATATTTGAGATAGATATTAGCATGTAATATTAAGGTAAAAGTAAGTAATCATAGGTATATGGGTATTAGGATTTGAGCGTAGATATCCTTATAGGAATGCAAGGTCCTTCCTTAGTCCACATCCATGAATTAGATATTCACATTAAATAAACCCCCTAATATCATTTTCTTCTTCTTTTTTCTCCATTAAATCTGTGGCAAAAAAACAACAATAAAAATAATAAGCCAACAAAGAAAAAATAAAAGAGAAAGAAAGGAGAATAAGGGAATGGAGAAGCCACAACCTTCCTCATGGAGTTTCCTCTATGAAACCTTAGCCTACACGCATGAAACTCTAAACCTACAATAATAAAAAAACAATAAAAATTACCAAATCTTTAAATAAAGGAAAATAGAAGAAGGAAGGAGGATAAGGTAAGGGAGAATCCATTATATTTTTTCACATAGTTTCATCCATGAAGTATTAGCCTCCATGCATGAAACCCTAAACCTGAAACAACAAAGAAGAGAGAAAGAGAGGAGATACGAAGAGCATGGGAGGGTGATGGGGTTTTGTGAGGGAAAATAGTAAATTTTAATTAAAATAACAAAAATACTCTCACACTTATTAGGATTGAGACAAGCGGCTTATTTTAATCCCACAATTTCTCTTATGTTACATTTTAAAAAGTTTCCCTCTTAAATTGCTTTTTGAAAAGTCATTCTTGTTTTCATTTGCTTACTTAGGAAATATGGTGCTAAAATCGATGCATAAAAAAACACGACACTAAAAAGGGGGCACAAACCAGTGCTAAAGAGGGAGAAAAACTCAGTGCTACTGATTCTAGTGGTAAAAAGGGAGCAAAACCCATCGTTAAAAAGGAATCGAATAAATATGGCACTAATTAGCGCCGACCTGAAAAATTAGGTGCTAAAAATGCCATAAATTGCACCATCCCATGAAATAGTGCCAAATTTTCCTACTTAATGGAGAAAATGTGGAAATTAAGCCCAAGCTTAGATCAATTGAAAAATTGCTTGAAAACTATGCAATAAACACTCAAAAAGAGATTGAATAGGTTGAGTAACACAGACTGTTGTTTATATTATTTTACATCATCCATCATTAAATATATATAGGATTCTCACTATGTAGATACTCCAAGGATTCGAAAGCATAAATATGCTATTTGAATCAGTACAAAAGCATGCTTACTAAACTAGTCAAAATCCCTCATACGTGCATAAAGCACTTTCCAAGCTAGTCAAGATGCTCACGAATTTGTTGAATGAGTAGGTACAAATGATAAATGAAGGAAAGTGGAATTTATCATGCTTTTAGATGAGGAAAAGAAGGAAGGTGATTTGTTGCAAAAAACAAGGCAGTCTACCTTAAGACTAACTTTAGCTTTTTCCTTAAAATTGCAGAAAATATGGAAACTCTGGATAAGGCAGGAATGTGCACTTACTAAACTGGGAAGTTTGTTAGTTGGAAAAATCTTATCCAAAATCTTTCCAAAATCCTCTAGGAGGCAGTTTTGGCAAGTTTGACCACATAAATGGAAGTGGATGCAAACTAGCTTTTGTAGGACCTAGGAAATTAATCAAAAATATTAATTATTTTATCCTATGTATTGGAATGGGGTTTGATTATTCCAACACCCCCTCTTAAGCCCGACTTTAAGTACAATATCAAAACAATATCATAAATATAGGGTCTAGAAACAAGGCTTAGTCACCCTTTACATACTGCTTGTCCATACAAAACAAGGAAAGAGGTAAAACCACAAGGGGAAAATCATGCCTTAAAAATGGACATGAAAAAAATATGTAAAAAATATTGTCTTCAATCAATATTCACCACATGATCAACTATCCCTAGTAGTGATTTGAGATTGCTGAAATTCTTCTAAGAAGACACCCTAGTGAAGATGTCTGCAACTTGCTCAGATGATGCACAATAGAGTAGAGAAATGACCCCATCATGCACAAGTCCTCTGATGTAGTTCTTATGGATATCTATGTGTTTTGCTTGTTTCCTCAATACTGTATCAATTTAGATTCGAATGGTACTTCGGTTGTCACAATAGATGACTGTAGAAGTCTCAGACTCGGTCCCAAACTTTCCAAGTATTCCCTGCAACCACAAACAATGAGTAGTGGCGTTCACAACTCGTCTGTATTTTGTCTCTATAGATGAAAGTGAAATTTCACTTTGCTTCTTACTTGACCAGCCTATTGGGCCATCTACAATCATAAACACATATCCAAAATTTGATTTTCTATTAGTGTTTTCACCTTCCCAATTAGAGTTGGTAAAACCAATTAACTCTATACTAGATTGTGCAACATAATGAATCCCATGAGTTTTTGTTCCTTGTACAAAGTTTAGGATTCTATTTTCTTCCCTCCAATGGATGTCATGAGGCTGATCCATGTATATGGAAGCCACACTCACTGCATAATATATATCAGATTGATTATGAGTCAAATAAAAGAAGACAACCAACCAATTTTCTATACAGGGTGCTGTTTACCAATGGAGTTGACTGGACGACTTCTTCAAGATTAACTAATGAAAGGAAATGAGTCTTGATTGGATTGCAATCCTTCATATTGAAATTGGTCAACATATCTTAAGAATAATTTGAATCATGTACCTTGATTCCAAGATCTCATTGAGAAATTTCAAGCCCCAAAAATTGGCATAACAATCCCAAATCAGTCATAGAGAAGGCATGGTTCATTGCACTCTTCAAAGAGGCAATTTATTTCTTCGAAATTCCTATGATGAGAAGTTCATACACATACAATAAAATAATTATTAAATAAACATGAACCAGCTTCAAATAGAGATTTGGATCAGAATTTTATCTACAATAGTCCAGTGATAGAAAAAAGCCATCAATTTTGGCATACCAAGCTTTGGGAGCTTGTTTTATCCCATACAATGATTTCTTCAACATGAACACAAGAGATGGATTAGTCATAAAAAATTCTGGCTGCTGCATATATATTTATTCTTTCATATCTCCATGTAGAAAGGAAATCTTCATATCCATGTGATGTACCTCCCAATGTTTGGAAGCTGCAATGGACAAAGCTAGTCTTATGGAGTTCATCTTTGTAACTAGTGAAAATGTCTCATTGTAGTCAATGCATTGGACTTGGGAGAAGCCCTTGGACACTAAAATTATATTATACTTCATAGGAGATCCATCAAAAACAATTTTAGTTTTTAACACCCACTTACACTTGACTAGCTTTCTCCCTGGGGGGAGAATGACTAGTTCCCATGTGTCATTCTTTTGGAGCGAATGAAATTCCTCCTTCATGGATGTTTGTCATCTTGGGTATTCAGATGATTCTTCATATTTATATGGATAATATTCAATATTTATAAAACAATTATAAGAAAATAAAGGGTCCTTGACATAAATGATACTCTCGAATTGAGATCTAGTCCTCCTAGAATCACTAGGATTTCTAGCTAGTTCCCCAAATGCTTGAATGGTGTTTGTTTCCCACTTTGGACTTGTGGGTTTGTTAGGATATGCAATTAAATAATAATTATTGTACATATCAGAATCACAAATTTCATTAGTCTCTTCACTTACGATTAAAGGTGGAGGTGGTGAAGAGGACTCTCCAATTTTTGCTGCTACCATAGGCTCTCGTTCAAATTGAACACTCCTTTCAATGAAGGATTTTTGAGTGCTCATGTTGATAAAATTATACCCTTTTAAATATTAAAAATACCCAACATATAGGAAATATTTACTTTGGGGTTCCAAATCCCTCCTTTTGTCTAATGGAATTCTAGCCCATGCTCCTGAGCCAAAAATCCTGAAATGAGACACATTAGGCTTGTGTCCAATCCAAGATTTGAAATGAGTAAATCCATCAAGTTGCTTGTGAGGAACCCTATTCTAGATGTCAGATGCATAGTTTATAGCTTCAGCCCAAAACTTTGGTGGCAAAATATTAGACTCCATCGTACAAGTAGCCATCTCCTTGAGGATTCTATTCTTCCTCTCAGCAACACCATTCTGCTGGGAATAGAGTGTTGCATATGGATACCCACATATTCACGATATTTAATGAAATTAGACTTGACATATTCACCACCATTATCAGATCTGAGGATCTTGAGTTTCCTCCCATATTGGTTCTCAACCAAGGATTTAAAAACCTTGAAGAGGTCAAAAACTTCATACTTGAGCTTAAGGAAGTAAACCCAACAATACCTGGAAATGTAATCTATGAAGGTTAAGAAATACTTGGATTGACTCATGGACATATGAGGGAAGGGACCAACAATGTCTTTGTGGATGATTTCAAGAGGTGTCAAGGTTCTCTCATGACTCACTCTCTCATACTTATGCTTTGGATGTTTTCCTAGAATGCAACCCTGACAGACTCCTTTGGAAAACTTTATCTTTGGAAGCCCTAAAACTATGTATTTTTCACAAAAATCTGAAATATATTTGTAATTTAAATTCCCAAATCTCTTATTCCAAATCTTGCTGGCTTCATTGGCATGGGTGACGAGAGAAAAGGGGTTAGATAAAGGCATGAAGTGTGAGAACCTATCATACTTTCAAACTATGATCCACAAAAACTTTAGCAATGACTCTACCATTCGCAATATCAGAGATTTCAACTTCATTTTGAGAGAAACCAACCTTCTTAGGATACCTAGCATGCATCATTTGGTAGAATGATAAGATATTAGCAGCAAGACCTGGGATATACAAGACATTATTGAAGGAATCATAGTCAAAATCAATGCTACCTTTACCCTTAATTTCAGTTTATGAGTTGTTTCCTAGAAAAATATTTGGACCTTTCAAATCATCAAGAGAGGAGAAGGCCTCCTTTTTTGAAACCATGTGCCTAGAAGCTCCAGAATCAATGAGAAAGGAAGAAGATCTTACAGTTCTAGGTACTGGGGCATGGAATCTCTCCTTATATTTGAAACTGGATCCTCCTTCCTTATTCTTTGCACCACCAGGAAGGGAGATGTTTTTCTTCTCTAGGATTTGAGTCACCATATCGATTTGCTTCTTCATGAAAGAGCTCTCAGTATGAAATCCCTTACCATAGTATGCACACTTGCTTCCTTCACCTTTACCTTTCTTCTTTTGAAATTTCTTCTTATTGGAGTTTGAGGACTCCTCTTGCGACTTGGGCTTGTCTCCTTTCTAATTTGGAGGATTCTTAGCCTTCTTCTTACCTTTGGAATCAACCTTGGAATCTCCAGTAACCAAATATTGATCTTTGGAAGGTTTGATGGTGCCCATCATGACCAATTTGTATTGGTCCCGAGTTAAGGATTCCATGAAATATGCCAGTGAAACATATTCCAAATTTGAGCTATCAACTTGGTGGAATGGAAGGTCAAAAAAATACTGAGTAGTTAGGTCCAAGCTTCGAAAGGATGGCCAAGAATAATTGTTCAGCTTCTTTAACAATACCATACTGTTTTAGCTACAAAACCAGTGATTTGAATTTGGAGAAGTATACTTGTAAGGATTCGAAGCTGCTTAGTCTAAGTGAAATCAACTCATTCTCTAGTTGATGACCCCTCATCTTATCTATCTTCCCAAATAAATTTTCAAGCTTCAACCATACTTCATTTGGAGTTAACAATCCATCAAGATGAAATATAAGGTCTCTGGAAATGCTGATACATAAGAGACCATATGACTCATCTCTCCTATTATGCCATTTGATCTTCTCTACAACTGCATTAGGATAAGCTTCAATTTCCATGGTCACTCTGTAGAGGCCTTTACTCATCAAAATCTTGATCCTTTCCTTCCATTCGAAATAGTTGAATGGAGTCAAGATGATTTGGTGAGATTGATCCATTCTTCAGCAACTGTTCCCTTGAATAGATAGAATGCACTCCCAGTGAGTGATGTCTACCATGAAAAAGAAATTATAAGAGGAGAAAAATCAATATACCAAGGCTCTGATACCATGTGGACATTAATCCAAAGCTTAGATCAATTGAATTCACAAAATTGCTTGAAAACTATGCAAGAAACACTAAAAAAGAGACTAAATATGTTGAGCAACACAAATTGTTGTTTATATTAATTTACATCAGCCATAATTAAATAGATATACATTGATCACTATGTATATAATCCAAGGATTTGAAAGCATAAATATTCTATTTGAATCAGTACAAAAGAAAGCTTACTAAACTAGTCAAAATCCCACATAGGTGCATAAAGCACTTTCCAAACCAGTCAAGATGCTCACGAATTTGCTGAATGAGTAGGTATAGATGATAAGTGAAGGAAAGTGGAATTTATCATGCTTAGATGATGAAAATAAGGAAGGTGAGTTGTTGCAAAAAATGAGGCAATCTACCTTAAAACTAGCTTTAGCTTTTGCCTTAAAATTGTAGAAAAGATGGAAGCTATGGATAAGGAAGGAATGCACACTTACTAAACTGGGCAGTTTGTTAGTTGGAAGAATCTTATATAGAATCTTTCCAAAGTTTCCCAGGAGGAATTTTTGGAAATTTTGACCACATAAATGGAAGTGGATGCAAACTAACTAGTGTAGGACCTAGGAAATTAATAAAAAAGATGAATTATTTTATCCTAAGTATTGGAATGGGTTTTGATTATTCCAATAGATAAATACATTGAAACAATGTTTGGAAGTAAAAAAGGGATATAAATCAAAATAAAATGACATGATTTTGTTGTAGTGTTTTTGTGAGACAAATCCATTGTGTTTTAATTCTTCGACTATATAAGGACCCACCCGTGAAATTCCTAGATTCTTTGGATTTCTTTTATTTTCTATCAGATAGGATCACTATATCATTGACTGACATATCCTTATTCCTTGTATTTATTTCATGCAAATATTTTTTCCATTGTTTCTAAACTTCATGATGATGAATAACAACCATCCTTTGTTATTCAAGTTTTTGCAACTCAAAGATTCTATGTTGAGTAGTCTGCATGGTGTCCAAATGCAATATTTGTGAAATTATAGGTTCTTGTTGTTTAAAGTGAAATGGTATGAATACTTCCTATCCATAGATTTGTTTGAACGATGTTTGTCCTGTTGATATTTTAAACAATGTTTTGTATGCCCAAAAAATAACAGGGATTTTGTCATCCTAGTCATCCTTATTGAAATTGCAAAGTTTTTTTAATCATTTCGTAAGTGTCTTATTAAATTCCTCGGTGGAAGCATTCGACTAGGGTTGATACGAAGAACTCTTATGGCAGTCTATCATATAGTATTTAAGTAATACTGCTATACTGTTATTAAGAAATTTCCTTCCCTTGTCGCTGATTAATGTGAGGGTACATCAAAATCTTGTGACAATATTTTCATATATAAACTTTGATTGGACTTCACTTTCACTTGCTTCAATAGGTTTTGCTTTATCCCATTTAGTAACATATTCAATTGCGGTGATTATATGTCAAGCACCTATCTGAAAATGGCCTGACAAAGTTGATATCCCATTTTTCAATTGTTAGACTTAGGTTCACAGATATTAGTGGCATTTCGTTTTGTCGTAGAATTAATCTACCCCTTTGCTGACATATGCCACATTTATTAATATAAGTTTTATAGTATTTATTCACTATTGACCAACATAAGTCATATTGTAGTGTCTTCTTGATAGTCATGTCGACTTGAAAATGTCCTCTTGCTAGTCCTAAATGTGCTTCTTCAATAATAACATGTGTGTCATGGTTGAGGAAACATCAACGAAGTAATTTTTCCTTTCCTAATTTATAAAGGAATCCATTTATTAGAGTATATGGTGCTAGTTTCATGGAAAATATTTTATTTTTATTCGTAGATGTCCCCTCTAGAGCTTGTCCTTCTTGTAAGAATTGGACAATGTCCGTTATTTTAGTCGCTACAAATTCGACTCTGAAAAATGGGAATCATGTATCTCATCATCTAAATTGATGGATTATTCTCATGTTTATATTCATGATATATGATATGGTATGAAATTCAACTGCCTTGGGTCAAACTATTATCTCGAACTCAAATTATTGAAATAATAAAATATAATATCATATTCATCCATGGTTCATTGGTTTATTAGATAGATACTTCAGTTCGCGATGACCTGTGAATAATACAAAAGGGTTATCCAATAAGTAATGATGATATTCTTGCTGCACGAAAATCATATCAAACCCTTCTCATTCAGTCATTGAATAACTATATCAAGCTTTGTTTAATTTTTGACTAGCATATGCATTGGGATAGTGAATATGTCATCATTTCTAGGCTATGTTAGTATTGGATCGGTTGCAATACCCAACATACCAATGTGGAAATGAAACGTATCAGACCAATGTTGGAGCAGGGTCCCACAGCTACAGAAGAAGCTGCTAGTTTAGCGGAGAGATAAGTTTTGGCAGAAAGAAGATAAGACAGAGCTATGACGTTGTAGCACGTTTCCAGCTGGAGAATAGAGCCAGAAACGATGAATTTTTAGATAGAGAAGTCAAGAAAGGAAATGATACCTGAGCGGTCGAGAAGAGAGAGCTCACCCACTGCATTGAAGGCAGTGGCGGAAGATAGGAGGGATCAACAACCCTCATAAAGGAGAAGGAGCAATGAGGCTGAAGCATTGAAGACGAAGGACAGAAACGAGAAGCGGTGCATAGTACCCATGATTAGTGCCGGGAAGCATGGAAGACTGCAGAGAGCTATGGTGTGATGGAAAGTAGCTACCTCAAGTACAGATATGGTCGACTGTCACTAGTTAGGGTTTTGGGTTACTGTTGGGACAGGCCCACAGTGTTGTAATGGCAAGACCTTCAGGTTTCCTATAAAAGGATATATTTTGTATTGAAAAAGGGTTGGTTAGTTGGTCAATTAGTTGAGTCATTCAGTCATAGTAGTGTTTTGCAGACCATTAGAATGTTGTAAAAGTCGAGCTCTGGTTCTGTTATTAGCGGTAGCAATCTTACTGTAACCAGTAGCTGGCTTATAGAGTATGCATGTAACGATCCGCAGGGATCGACAGAGAGGGAAGAGTATATTGTAGGAGAGCAATATAGATAGAAAGAAGATCTAAGAGAGAAGATATTGAGCTGCATATGCGGTGCAGCAGAACTATGTTTTACCTTCCCCTGAGCTATAAGAAAACACAGTTCTATGGACGTAACTTCCATCCTGGAGGTGAACCACGTTAAAATCGTGTGTTATGTGATTGGATTATTTTCTATGTTTATTTATGCATTTCACAGTCATTTCATGGATTTTGGTTACAGTTTAATGAATGAAGGTGTTAATCAGTTCACAGTAATATAGAAGGAAAAGTATAAATCATAGTCTTTGGCATGTTGTATGTGGTTCATTTATGCTTTGCGTAAAACAGTCACTAGTTGCAGTATTGATTAGCCTTGTATGTTGGGTCTCGCACGTCGACACGAGCAACGCTAAGGGCGCTAAACCACGGAGGTAGGATATCACAGAGAGGTGATACCGCACTGGCAGAGGAGCTGCGGTGGGCGATACCGCAGGTTGAGGACTTAGCTTTGGGCAGGAGCTGCGTGTCGTACGGTGCGCGATGATGCAGTAAGGTTGGAGATATCGCGACTCAGGGAAAGTGCACGACATAGAGAAGGACCGCACGGCAGTATAAAGGTATACCTCGCAGCTAGAAGAGCTGTGAGACGAGGAGATCGCATGACACGAGCAGAAGGTCGCACGACGCGCAGAGGAAGAGACCTCGCATCTAGAAGGGCTCCGAGTCGCAAGTAGGACTGCTGCAAAACCTGGCCCAAGACGCTTGAGTCCTTGGCCAACCCATTAGAATCACCTCGGGTGAGACTTCAGGCCACTTTGCGGTCTGTCGCCGAAAGGGCTGGTGAGCTAGGGGTGTTGTTGGTTGATTATAGTAAACCCAGGTCTGCCCAACCAAGCCAACAACCAATTTAAAAATATGAGGATTGAGGCTGCAACCAATTTTTGTTTAAGTAATTTAAATGATTCGACACATTTTGGTGTCCATACGAGTTCAACATTTACTTTAAGTATCTCTCCAAAGGTGACTATCATATCTAAATAATGGTGTATGAAGTTTCTAACGTAACTTGTATGTCCTAGCAATATTCTAAATTTATTGGGATTTAGAGGAAGCTTCAATTTGAGGATGGATTTGATATTTTCCATGTAAACTTTGATACCTTTTTTGTGGATAACATGACTCAAAAGTATGGGCATGGAAAAGATACACTTCTTTATGTTAATGAAATATTAATATGTCAACACTTTTCTAACATTAGTCAAAGCACTGGACATGGTATTTTAGCATGGTATATTTGATCCAATCATTGAAGTAGGCAACCTTGTTTTTTAAAGAAATTCCTGAAAATATGTTATAACGATTATGGAAAACACTGATAGTACATTTTTAAATTAGAATGACATAACTCTATATTTGAATGTCCCAAATTCACACACAAATGTGGTCTTGTATTAATATTTTTTTATGGGTACTTGATTGTATCATGAGAATCAATCTTTGAAAGAGTAACATTTGTGACCTGCAATTTCATTAATTATTTCATCGGTAAAAGGTGTTAGGAATGAATCTATGAGAGTTACTTTGCTTAGGACTATGAAGTTAACATATATCCGAAGTCTTTTTGGTTCATGTTTCTTAGTTTGGATGACCATAGGGATAGCCCACTACGACTAATCAACTAGATATATTGTTAGATCAATAATCCACCTTAGTATCATGATTATACACCTAGGACACATTTCTTTAGCCTTCATGCTATAATCCATGGTCCAAACTTAGGCATATTGATCATTTACTACAGTTGAGGCACTCCACTTTGATCATTTGGACTAATAGGTGCCCTCATTAATGACAGATCAGTCTTGGTGCACTCCCCCTGTCACATGCCCCAATTTTGCACAAATAATATTATCATATTTGATTTTATTTCAAGACAATTTGTTAAATTTTATGCTAAAGTTGTAATTGATGACTCAATAGAGTCAAGGATGTTGAAAGTAATTATGAATATTTTAATTATAAATAAATAAAAAGTGGAGACAACAGGTTGGGAGAGCTGTTAAAAAGAGTGTTTACTAGTCAAGATGGTGGAGGAGACTGGGTGGAGAGAAAATAGACAGGTGGTAGCATCTTCAAACACTTCCAATGTTGCAGGTAGCAACCTCCCTACATTTGGGGTCATGATCCCCCAAGAAAGTGGGATCAGAGTAGGTGGCTCAATTAATGACAACTAACCCAAAAAGACCTAGGCAATCTTAATAAAAAATCCCATTGAAGAGAGCTGAGGCTGCTCATTCCAAGAAGAGAATCATTCAGGTGAATGTACTTCAAAGGATTTCATTGGGAAGGGAATTTCTGGAAGGTGTTTGAGGGGTAAACTGCAGAAGTGATCTAGTACAACTTTTTAGCTGAAGGATCTTACTGTTGAGTGCAGAGTTAGTAATGAGTCATTGGACTAGTATCTTGTTGCATGCTCCACCAGTTCTCAGCCAAGGAGACCAGGAACATGCTCGGGGGTCCTGAGAAGACGCTGTTTGAGCGCTCTCCAAGAGTTGGTAGGGAGGAACAGCCTCCCAACGTTGTTGTCATCCAGCTTTAAAACAGGTTCTACAGTATTTTATTTGCTGTGTTAAAAGTTTATATCTGAGAATGAATGAATAATGAATGATTTACATGTTTTGTAGTGAACTGTTAGAGTTTGTAATCTTTTAGTTATTTGAATGTTGAATTTGTAATTGGATGAGATAATCCTACTTGTGTTTTCCCCTGTCTAGAACGAACTAGACCGTACTCTAGCACAGGTAGTGTGTTTAAAATAGATGAAGATATGATAGAAATTTGGATCGAATAGAGTTATTTTGTATTTCAGAACAATGGAGTAATTTATTTTTGTATATAGATGTTTTCGGGAAAAAATATTAATCCGTCTAATTAATTTTATTGTTTAAACCAAATTGTTGTATTAAGATTGCTAGTAAAGAAGTATTCATAATACTTTACAGACAGCAGGTTTATTTCTTTTAGCAAGTTGTTACAGTAAATAATTTTTGTTCTTATTTAAAACTGTATTTTGTAAAATGATACTATTAACCTGTAACATAGGTTAAATAACTAACTTAGTTAAAACACTCATTTATTTCTGTGAAGAAAGAACCGGTTGTTTTACATAGTTTTATTTTATTGTTCATACTATTAACTATATCTATAAATGTTCACATTTCAAGTAGGGTAATTCTAGTATAGTTCTTTTTATAAATAAATTAATTATAGCAATTCTAATATTGTAACAAGGAAACAATAACAAAACCTATCTATGTACTTATTTAAATAAAATATACTGAATGCAAAGGTAAATAATATTTATAAATGAATTTAATTCATTTAAATAAACTAAACAAAGATTAATTATAAAAGAAAGTACAGGGTCAAAACCCTCATAGTATTAACTTTATAACTCGTAGTATTAACATTATAACTCATAGTGTTAACATTGTAATCCATAATAATAACATTGTAATTAATAATCAGATAAGCAATAATCCAAGGATTTGAATGATTTAGTATTTTGAACCTTCAAACTATAAAATATTATTACAGCCCTGTAAGGACAAAGAAAGATAACAATGAAAGTTTAACAACTATATACTTGTAACAAATAATTAATTTAACATTTATTATTGAACTAAAACCTACAAAATAATTAAAGAAATTATTTTATACACGGGTCACAAACAGGATTAACCCTTGCTCGAATATCCGAGCTTATAAACAAATTATTATAATAGGAAGAACTAACAGAACATGTTATAATAATACATTTTAATGCAAGATAAATATAACAAGTAAAGATTTTTTTACACAGTCGAATAAGGGTAAGAACCCTAGTATATAAAATTACAGTAAGAGCATAAAAATAACCGAGTCCGAGCTCAAGAGAGTTAAATCTCTCTACTTAAAGTTTAAACATAGAATGGCTTGATAGGCCACAAAATCTTTTTACATAACTGTACATAAAACAAGTAAAAACAAAATTTACAAGTCACGGCATAAGCCGGAAAACCCTGCTAACATCAAGGGTTTAGTAAAAACTAAACATGTAAACTGAGGAATAGTAACCCATGAAGGATCACTTGCAGGCCACGACTTCCAACTGAAAAACTGTTCCATAAAGAACTGAACAAGCATGGATTGCCATGGGTTGACCAGGGCTTACCCATAACCAGAAATCCGACTCTACTCGTTTGTACCAGCTGCAAAGAGAGTTGTAAACTGTTACCTGCAAGGATAAGAACCCACAACATTAAAATTGTGCTTCATATTATAACTAAGTTAAGAGTAAGTTTAAGAACTGTGTAAAAAAGAATTTTTCATACCTGGAAGTGAAGGCAATGTAGCCACAAAGAAATAGTAGCACCGCCACCAGCGAGACTAAGAGCCAACCCTTCATTTCTCCTATGATAGAGATGGTTCAAACGCATGCACAAACCACTACTAGCAGTAGCAAGAAGAAGATGGAGCAACGACCAAGCAAGAAGCGGTTGGTGAAGCTTGAACTGTCACCACAATGCGAAGCATGAGAACCATACTTTGGAAACCCTATGACGAAAAACAAACTGTAACAGAAGCAAGTAACCCATTTAAACTATTCCTAAAGGCAGGCCGTGGAGGAACGAACCCAAAAGCCACTCACAGGCCAGGCCGTAAGCCTAAAGTCACAGCCTTCAACAAACTCTTGCAAAGGTAAACTCACAGTGCAAACAAGAGTTCGAGGACGAAGAAGTTAGACTGAACAATGTAAACCAGGATGCGAAGCTTGTTATTTTCACAATAGGTTAAGCATGGCGGCCATGGAACAATTGCAGAGTGGCGCAAAGGCCCGAAATCCACAGAGGATAATGATAAAGAATATGGTTACACAAACCCTTATACTTCCAACACTTGGCTGAGAAGAAAACATGTGGTCTCATAAATTATTCAACCATGCAGTGGGTCGATCATATAGTTCCGGCATGCCATTGATTCACAATGATTTAAAACATAATTTTATGCACAATCATATAAGTACTTAAATCATTCAAAGGTTCTATGTGATCATGGATGCCAACCTATGGTTGCATGGGCATAAACCATGAACCCTCAAATATTTGCCAAGGTTATCATATAGTCATCGTATAGTTTAGGATGAGGGCGATTTCAAAGCCTTTGTTTTTATACAAAACCTTACACATAATCCCATCGATGGAGTGGTCTAACACCACATCCCTTTTCCATTGCAAGTTACAATATGAACTTTATAATTATATGCTTTTTCATATTAAGCTTTTTGTTGATCATGAAATCGATGCAATCTCATAATCGATATTCTTGCCCAAAGTATTTTTATGCATAGACGCTTTAGTTCTTCACTAACGGTTTATCCATTTATTCATAACATCAATAGTATAGTTACAAATGTTTATAAGCCTTGAGCTATCGTAACTAAGTTTATGAAGTAAATCTTATGATACTTGGGAGATACTAATTAAAAGGCTATTTCATCACCTAGCCAAACTATGATGTTTAATAAAGTATTCCCAATAGACTTTGCATAGCTAATCTTGTTTCCACCAACGTTTATATTGTGACTTCATAAACATAGTTATAAAGAGAATCATGAACTTATAAATCTTATTTGTTTATAACCAGAATTACTGGTAAACATGGATGCATTATAAACAAGATAGTTTATGTGTGTATTGGTGAGTATCATAGAAAAATATAGTTTTCAGTGGGTAGGAAATACTAGGATGTTGGCTATGAATCCTTTACATAGCTCAGATCAACGAAGTTTACTAGATTTTGCTTATTTACTCAACCATGACAAGTACTATTAGTTTCACCATGTTTTTGATTAGTAACATAATTTTTAGAACTAACTAGTGCTTGCATGAGGTAATAAAATAATCTCTCTTAAAGACTTTGACCTAAGTTAATTGTTGTGGCTAGAAGCTTAATTCATGAGAAGTATAAAAAAAAAAAGAAACTGAAGTGGAACAATTCCACTAGATTCTAAGTCCTTAGGACTTTATGTTCACTGTAATGTTTAGAACCTTAGGCAGTAATATTCATTATAGAAGATGAATAACAAGCAATTGGTCATACTATTAATATAATTTGATAATGTATATTACCGTTAGAACAATCATTATAGCATTTTAGGTTGTGCACTCTAAATGAAAATAACTTACAACAAAGATCACAAGCTGTAAACCAGGGAAAGTAATTACTGTTGCTATTTTACATTCAAGAAAGAAACTCTTCTACATGTATATCATTGACAAGAATAATTGAAGAAAACAAAACTACTTGTTGTACCTCATAGAAGTAGATTGTTATGCAACAACTTATTTACCAAGCTTTTTATTTTTGCAAATAGAAATATAGCTGGATGCTTTATGGAATCAAAGGCGTTACTCGATCATTCATACCTGTAAAACCTATAAGAACAAGTAATATTTCTGGGTTAGCTTAAACGCTAAGTAAGCCCCGTAATCTGAAGACAGTTCCACCTACTTGTCGCAAATTAAAACTCATAAGCAAACTAAAAGAGGAATTATTGCACAAGTTAAACCTAACCTTGTATCAAAAAAGTAGAATGCCAAGTTACTTAACTAAGATTATGTATTAACTAATCTGGTAACTAATTCTTTTATAGATAACTGTTAGCTGTTAGCAGACCGCACTCTCAGCATTTTATGTATTTTCAAAATTTTAAATTTTTATGAAAATTTGGGGTTTTGACATGTGGTATCGGAGCATAAGGTTCAAACACTAGGCCTTGATGAAGCCCAACTAGCTTTCATAAAATAGTAAATTAAATTATTATGCTGATGTATTTTATTTTAAATGTTATTCAATAGAGAATTGTTTTCTGAAGTTTAACAGGCAGGTATGGAAATGATGGAAGAGTATGCAGAGGAGGAGTCTCCAGTTATTGAAACAGGAAATCTACCAAGAGATCCTATACCAGAGGATTTAACTACAATTTCCTTAGAATTGTTACAAACTGTAAAGGACCTAAAAACTGAAATGGAGTTTGTAAAGCGAGAAAATGAAAGGATTCTGAGAGCTCAAGAAGAGCTTAATCAGATCCTAACTAATAAGTTTCAAACTGAGGGTAGGGGTAGAAGAACAAAATCAGAATATACCAGTCATCAACGTAAATCTAAAAAGATGAAACATACTAAAACTGAAAGTAGTTCGTCTTTTGAAGTGTTCAGTGAACAACAAAATTACCATTCTACTAGTGATAGAAGTGATGATAACCAGTACACAAAAAAGAGGAAATACAAAAATTATGAGGAAATTTCTGGGGAATTCAAAAAGATAAAATCACCAACCTTTAATGGAGAGACTGAGAAGGGGGAGGAAGCTGAATCCTGGTTATCTGGGATGAAGAAGTACTTCCAAATATATAACTATTCTAACCAGTTAAAGGCTAGAATGGCTATCTATAACCTCTCGGGAAAGGCTGATATTTGGTGGCAAGACTTGAAAAGAGTTAAGGGCATAAAAGAGAAAAATGTAAACTGGAGTACCTTTAAGAGGTATTTCAAAAAGAAATTTTTGCCTAAGAAATACTATGAGGAAAGAGCAATGGAATTTTATGAGCTGAAGTTAGGATTAATGACAATGAAGGATCTGAACAGCAAGTTCTTAAGTCTACTTAGGTATGTACCATACCTTGTAGATGAGAAACCAAAGGTACAAGGATTTCTTAGCTATCTCCCTTATCATATTAAAGATATAATTGAATATGATAACCCAAAGACCTTAGAGTAAGCTATGAGAAAAGCTAACTTCTGTTTTGAGCAGAATCAAAAGAAAGAAAGCTTCGCTAACTGGAAAGCTAAGAAAAATAATAATCAGTTTGAATAAAAGAAGAAGGATTTTGTGCCTAATATAAATTCTAAGAACAATAAGGCCAAAAATTATCCTAATAACAAGAACTTCCAAGGAAATAATAACAATACACCCAACAACCAGAATAATTCTAAAGGTAAGGAATTTGGAAATAGTCATGGAAATTTTACCAAGAACTTTGAGTGCAAAGAATCTATCAAGTGCTGGGAGTGTAATGGCCCACACTATGCTTCAGTCTGTCCTAATCGAAAGAAGACTGTTAGAAACATTCATACTATACAGGAGGAGATGACCGTTGGGGAACTAGCAAGGAGCATGCCTAGAATTAACGCAGCTTTGGAGAATTGATAAGCTGAATATCAGACTTCTATGGTGGAAGTAGAAGGTATGATAAGTCAGATCCCTGTAACTATTTTGATTGATCCAGGAGCTAGTCTCAATTATATTGCAACTCAAATAGTAGAAAAATATGAGTTAACTATTGAAAAATTTGAGAATTCATGGTTAGTTAAGTTAGCCATTGGTGCTAAAAGAAGGGTAACTTGTTTTGTTAAAGAATGTGCAATAGTTATGGATAATTTTGAAACTGTTGTCAAGATTAATGTTTTGCCCCTTGGTTCTTATGATTTGTTGATTGGTATGGACTGGTTAGAACAACATAGAGTAATTCTAAACTGTTATGATAAAACTTTCACATGCTTAAACAATGATGAAAAACTGGTAAATGTTAAAGAAATCCCTAGAAAAACTACCATAAGGTAGATTTCTGCCTTACAGCTTAAGAGAGCTGTTAGAAAGGGATGTAAGGCTTATGTAGTAACAATAATTGATGAGGAAAGTTTAATTAAAATAGATAAGTTAAAAGTGGAAGACATACCAGTCTTAAGAGAATATGTTGATGTATTCCCAGAAGAGATTTTGGGATTACCTCTGAAAAGGGAATTGGATTTCACCATTGAACTGGTACCGAGTGCAGTACCTAGCTCAAAGGCCCCTTATCGAATGAACAAAATCGAACTTAATGAATTAAAATATCAATTAAAAGAATTAATTGATAAAAAGTATATTCGACCAAGTGTGTCTCCTTGGGGGGCACCTGTCATCTTCGTCAAGAAGAAGGACGAAACTATCCGACTTTGCATAGATTACCGTCAGTTAAAAAAGATGGCCATAAAAAATCGATATCTGTTACCCCACATAGATGATCTGTTTGATAAACTACGTGGAGCCATGGTGTTTTCGAAAATAGATTTAAGGTCTAGATATCATCAAGTAAGGATTAAAGATGAAGACATCTTTAAGAAAGATTTCAGAACTAGATATGGTCATTATGAATTTGTTGTAATTCCATTCGGGCTTACTAATGCCCCAGCTGTCTTCGTGTGTGTCACATACCCCAATTTTGTAAAATTATGTAAATTGTTTTATTATATTTCTGAGACATTATGTTAAAATTAATCCTAAGTAGGGATTGATGACTCAGCAGAGTCAACAATAATGGAGTGTAATTTAGAAAATTTTATTATTTAATAAATAAATTATGGAGACAACAGCATGGGAGAGCTGTTAAAAAGAGGTTTCTGGTCAAACTGGTGGATGGAACTAGGTGGCAGGCAAAAGACCAGTGGCAGCATCCTCAAACACTTCCTAAGTTGCAGGTGGCAACTTCTCTATATTTGGGGTCATGATTTCCCAAGAAAGTGGAATATGAGCAGGTGGCTCATTAAATGACAGTTAACGCAAACAAGACCTAGGCAATCTTTTAAAAGTACTCAATGAAGAGAGATAAGGCTGCTCAGTTATTTTCCAGAGAGAATGCATTCAAGTGAATGTTATTCAGGAAACTCATTGAGGAAGAGGGAAAAATAGTAAGGAAGTTATTTGAGAGGAATGCTGCAGTAACTTGGTTATTTACAGCTTTTTAGCTGGGAGAACTTAATGATAAGTTTTGAGTTAATACTGAGTTGAAGACTGGTATCTGACTTTGCTGCACCTAGTTCCAGCCAGGGAGACCAGAGCAAGCTCGGGGGTCCTGAGAAGTCGCTGTCTGAGCGCTCTCCAGGAATTGGTAGGGAGGAACGGCCTCCCATTGCTGTTGTTGTCCACAGCTTAAATAGGTTCTGTCATTCATTTCTTTATGTTTTTTGAATATGAATGGATGAATGTTATGATAATTTACATGTCTGAGTAATTAGTTAGTACCAGTAAAGTTAGTATTTCATAATATCAGAGGTTAAATCTGTTAGTAGTACTGTGTTTTTCCACATCTGGTATCACCAGATCGTACTCTAGCACAGTATCTCGGTGATGAGAAGTAGTATTCTTCTGAACCAAGTTCCTAGTTAGCTACTACAATTGTTTTCACAAACTTATCCGCTATAAAGTTAATTCTTAGTACTCTGTAGTTGTTCTTTTCAACTTTACCGTGAAGATTAGATATTAAAGAATCGACTAGAATTTCACACTGCTTATTATAGTTTCATCCTATGTTTTAGGATAGCTCCTTTACTAAAATAAACTCAAGTAAAGAAACTATTATTATAAACTACTGTTAACTATTCAGGACTGTAGGTATTGTGTATTTATAATGTTTATTTTCCTTTCTTGTTGTTATTTATTTTCTGTTGTATCAGACTAAGTTGTATAGGATACAGAGTTTTTATTCTTTCTTTGAGTAGAAGCATGTTAGTATTTTGTTCTTATAGAACAATATTAAGTAAAACTTAGTCATTTATTTAACTAGCTTATATGCTTTTTAAATCAAAGATAAATAATAGAATTGCTCAATTAACGAGCTTAGTCATTAGGGTAATGATTTTTACCCATAAATACAAAAGAATAGTAATATTATTATATTCAATATCAAAGTAAGAAACAATAATGTTTACAAACTATAAAATAGGGTTAAACCCTAGATAATTATTTATTGCAAGAAAATAATAATTATAAAAATAAGATAAAAATTTACTACAGCTGCATTGTAAAATAACATTGTAAGGCTGTTCTAAGCCTGAAGAAGTATTTCAGGACGCTCGATCAGTGAGATTAAGTTTTTAGAAAATCTCATCAGTAACCTAACGAGAAAGAAGTCTCTTCAACAAAATTTATTAATCAAAAGAAAACTAGTAATTTCTTCTTACGACTAGGTTAATAAATAAAACACAGCAAGTATTCTTAAATTAAATCTTTCTAATACTGCATTAAGGATAAATGAAAAAAGAGAGAAACAGTTTTAAACATTTCTTAGAACTGAGGGTAAAAACCCTAATCCTTTCCTCTTAATAAACAGAACACCTGCAACTCTGTTTTATTTATTAACCATAGCTGTAACCGAAATATTTATATAAAGGCGTACAACCTGTAGAAGTAACTGAAAATAGTAGCGCAAGGCTTATAACCTGTAAAACTCATTAACACAGTAATAACGCGAAGGCTTACAGCCTGCAAATCTTTATAAACCATACAGTATTTAAATCAAAGGTTTACATTCACGGCCGTAGCCGAAGGGCTCTCATAAGAGCTAGGGTTTTTACACGTAGAGCTAAAAACTGTAAAACAAATAACCCTTAATGTATGAAGAACAACCAGGGCTGTTTCGACTAGCCAGCGCAACCTCTTAAGGTTTCAGACAAAGATGATGAGCCGTGGAAGGACCAAGGCTTACCGTGGCCTGCGTTGTTGAAACCTTGGAGCTCCTTTTGTTTGCAACAGATAGTGTAGCAGGTAGACATCTGCATTACAATTTTAAAGCCGACTGTCAGTTATGTTTTTAATAATGCAAGAAGTGTAATAAAATTTAAGCACTCGACATCTTAAGAAACAGTTCTCACCTGGTTATAGTAACTTTGGGTATTCTTCAAGTTATTGTCGCGGCCAGCTGAATAGATAACCTGCCAGATCGATGGCAAAGGACTGGTTTTAATTATTTTAACCATGAAAAGCACAGGAAAACCCCCCAGCGAATCGGCAAGAAGTACAAACCCTGCAGTTGCAACGTTCCCTCTCTATCCTTTAACTTACAGCCTGTAGATAGCACCGGCCACGATAATCTAAAGGGATAATCACTCTCGCAGTAATAAGAGGAGCAGGACTGTCATTGAACCGAGCAACCAAACCATGGTAAAGCTACAAAGATAAGCAACAAGAAATTTTTACAACCTAATAACCCTCACTTGGCAGTGGCAGAGCTCACGAGGAGTTGAAGCACCAGGAGGAGCAATGGAGGTTAACTCAACAGCAGTATGGTTTCAAGGGTTTGCAGAGCGGCCATGGGCCGAGAACGAAAAGGAAATGAAGAGTTAGGGTTCATCCCACCCTATTAAAGCGCCAAGGTATGGCTGTCGAGCAGCCACGTACCACTTTTAATAATTGGTATGATGTTGGCTATTATACCATAGTCCACGACCGTTGATTATCTATCAACCAAATCATCGCTGGAAGGTTCCAAAAGAGGTTTCATACCTTAGCTTAACCTGCATAATATCATAAACCACGTACATTAGTCCAATATATATATATATTGCATGCTACATATGGTTATTAATTAATACATGGTATATACATATTGTATAATATGTTTTGTTTAATATATTTCATGCTACGTATCGTTTATACATGAGTCCAATGTTTATGATCATAGTGTTTAAATGGTTTATACCATAGCATAGTGTACTCAAGCCTAAAGGTTTGTTATGTGTTTAAAGAATCATAGGATGGTAGATTATGATATGTGTTTAGTTGTCATAGTTTATAATCTCTATGCCAACTATTTTGGATTTCAAAAGAAGATGTTAAACCTATCTACTCATTAATGTATGTAATTATATGCATTTAAAATGGTGTTTATATTATGATTATTCATCATTCGATTTGGTTGTCATAATTAAATAAATTAGATATTTATGGATAGAGCTAACTCATCCTTGTTATAATCATAACATCCTTTTGGTGACAACTAGACTATGTCACTCCCAAACTCGAATTTTATGAGAGACTCCATAAGTAAGGTAGAATAGAACTGGATTACTCTTTCTATCTTCTTTATTGATAATCTAGTCTTGATACATTATAAAATAATTGAAGATAATGAGTTTAGGATTGATTTTTTAACAGCTATGGGTTTCTAACCCAATGATACTTCTGGAATGAGTTTAGCCTTCTAGAGAATGGTAGACTTTCGAACTATAAATGGAATACTTGTTTCAGATCATTGATCTTAGATGCTTCAGTAAGAAAATTTATGGATTGATTTTAATAATAGTCCTCATCAGTTGAAAAACTGAACAGTATGCAAGCTAAGCATCGAATGTTATTATTATAACTTTGACAAAAAGGAAATACAACCTGTGAAGTTGTGATCTTTCTACCATGATAAGCTGTTAGGTAAAGGATTAATATATGAGTTCTTATACTTATCTTCAGGATGAACATTTATAGTTTTCGTACTTGAAAATCTACTAAACCTCATGAACCTGTATGGTATAGTCTTCTACTGTTTGTATGTGAAAAATGCAATTCTTTTTAGTATTAAGTCCCAAAGGAAAATATAGCAGAAATAACAAGATATTACCTTGAGAAGAATGATATTTTCTGTCTAGCATGTATAAATATTTTTCTAAACAAATCGTATGCAGAAAACTGAACTGTAACTTCAAAGACTTGTTAGTATCGAACTATACTTCTTACCTGTATACCTGTAATAAAAGGGAAACGGCTGCGTTAGCTCGAAAGCTAAGTAAGCCCAGCCCTTAGATGACAAATCACCTTATGTCGCAAACAGAAAAATAGTTAGTAGCTGAAAAAGAAACTGTTCTACAAAGTACAGAATAATTAAGTAGTTATTCAGTTACAATTGAAAAGGCATAAACTAATCAACCAGTTAACAACTGCATTTAATGTGATCATATGTTATTTTTAAAAGTTTTAAATTTTTCAAAAATTTGGGGTTTTTACATGTGGTATCAGAGCATGGTTCAAACACTAGGCATTGATGTGGCCCAATTACTTTTCGCGGAACAGTAAAAATAATATACTAATATGTACTTTGTTTTATGTGAAAAGCAGATTTTTTTTTTATTTATTTTTTTAATCTCTGAATCTAACAGGCAGGTATGGAGAACTTAAGAGATTATGCTGAAGAGGAAACTCCAAACACTAAGACCAGACAGATGTCCAGAGAACCTGTGATTGAGGAAATAACTGCTCACTCCTCAGAATTGTTGTAGACCATAAAAGGGCTAAAGACTGAATTAGAATCAGTTAAGAAGGATAATGAACAAATTCTGAAAACTCAAGAGGAGTTAAATCAAATTCTGATAGAGAAATTTCAGACTGAAGGGAAAAATAGAAGGTCTGAATCTGAAGAAGCTAGTCATCAAAAAGGGTCAAAAAAGATTAAATTAGCTAAATCTGATAGCAGTTCCTCATCTGAAGGCCTTAAGGAACAACAGAGCTCTTATTCTACCAGTGATAGTAGCGAAGCAGAGGTGTATAAGAGAAAGAAAAAGTACAGAACTTACGAAGAGATCTCTGGGGAGTTCAAGAAAATAAAACCCCCAACTTTCAATGGAGAAACGGAAAAAGGAGAAGAGGTAGAATCCTGGTTATCCGGGATGAGAAAATACTTTCAGATTTATAATTATTCAAACCAGCTGAAGGCGAGAATGGCCATATATAACCTTTCAGGGAAGGCAGATATATGGTGGCAAGATTTGAAGAGGGTTAAAGGGATTAAAGAAAAAGAGGTCAATTGGAGTACTTTCAAAAGGTACTTCAAGAAGAAGTTCCTGTCTGAACAATACTATGAAGAAAGGGCCAAGGAGTTTTATGAGTTAAAGCTTGGGTCCATGACTATGAAAGACTTAAACATCAAGTTTTTAAGTCTGTTAAGGTATGTGCCATATTCAGTTGATGAGAAACCGAAGGTACAACGGTTTCTCAGCTGCTTGCCATACAATATAAAAGACAGAATTGAATATGATAACCCCAAAACTCTGGAAGAAGCCATGCGAAAAGCAAATTTCTATTTTGAACAGAACAAAAAGAAGGAAGGAATAGCCAATTGGAAGGCTAAAAAGAATGGTAATCATTCTGAATTCAAGAAAAAAGAGTTTGTACCCCAGAAGAATTTCAGAATTATTGAAGGAAATGGAACAGATTGTGAAACAGATGCACGGAAATTTGAAGGTAGCACAGGATCGACAAAGAGCCAAACGGATTTGAAAAGAACTCCTAAAGAGTTCTAGGTGGGTGAGCACGTGTTTATAAAGGTAAGACCAAAGAAGAGCTCCCTAAGACTCGGGAGTTGTGCAAAACTAGCACCACGTTACTGTGGTTCGTTTGAAAATTTTATCCAGAGTTGGTCAAGTTGCATATCAGCTAGCATTACCGCCTTAACTTAAAAGTGCATAATGATTTTCATATTTTTGTTCTGAAAACGTATGTTCATGATGCTACTCATGTAATTGATTGGAATGATGTACAGGTGGAACCAGAAGGAGAAGTTCTGGTGGAACCGGATTGTATCCTCGGGAGGAGGGAAATTACTCTGCGAAATCGCACAATTGGACAGTTGAAGGTGCAATGGAAGCACCTTAGTCTTGAAGAAGCTACCTCGAAACTAGAAAGTAAGATACAGGGAGCATACCCGAATCTGTTCCAGGAGGTAGCAGAGGATGAATAATAAGTAACAACGAGGACGATGTTACATTTTAAGGGGGTGTGTATGTCACATACCCCAATTTTGTAAAATTATGTAAATTGTTTTATTATATTTCTGAGACATTATGTTAAAATTAATCCTAAGTAGGGATTGATGACTCAGCAGAGTCAACAATAATGGAGTGTAATTCAGAATATTTTATTATTTAATAAATAAATTATGGAGACAACAGCATGGGAGAGCTGTTAAAAAGAGGTTATTGGTCAAACTGGTGGATGGAACTAGGTGGCAGGCAAAAGACAAGTGGCAGCATCCTCAAACACTTCCTAAGTTGCAGGTGGCAACTTCTCTATATTTGGGGTCATGATTCCCCAAGAAAGTGGAATCTGAGCAGTTGGCTCATTAAATGACAGTTAACCCAAACAAGACCTAGGCAATCTTTTAAAAGTACTCAATGAAGAGAGCTAAGGCTGCTCAGTTATTTTCCAGAGAGAATGCATTCAGGTGAATGTTATTCAGGAAACTCATTGAGGAAGAGGGAAAAATAGTAAGGAAGTTGTTTGAGAGGAATGCTGCAGTAACTTGGTTATTTACAACTTTTTAGCTGGGAGAACTTAATGATAAGTTCTGAGTTAATACTGAGTTGAATATTGGTATCTGACTTTGCTACACCTTGTTCCAGCCAGGGAGACCAGAGCAAGCTCGGGGGTCCTGAGAAGTCGTTGTCTGAGTGCTCTCCAGGAATTGGTAGGGAGGAACGGCCTCCCATTGCTGTTGTTGTCCACAGCTTAAACAGGTTCTGTCATTCATTTCTTTATGTTTTTTGAATAGGAATGGATGAATGTTATGATAATTTACATGTCTGAGTAATTAGTTAGTACCAGTAAAGTTAGTATTTCATAATATCAGAGGTTAAATCTGTTAGTAGTACTGTGTTTTTACACATCTGGTATCACCAGATCGTACTCTAGCACAGTATCTCGGTGATGAGAAGTAGTATTCTTCTGAACCAAGTTCCTAGTTAGCTACTACACGTGTTTTCACAAACTTATCTGCTATAAAGTTAATTCTTAGTACTGTGTAGTTGTTCTTTTCAACTTTACTGTGAAGATTAGATATTAAAGAATCGACTAGAATTTCACACTGCTTATTATAGTTTCATCCTATGTTTTAGGATAGATCCTTTACTAAAATAAACTCAAGTAAAGAAACTATTATTATAAACTACTGTTAACTATTCAGGACTGTAGGTATTGTGTATTTATAATGTTTATTTTCCTTTCTTGTTGTTATTTATTTTCTGTTGTATCAGACTAAGTTGTACAGGATACAGAGTTTTTATTCTTTCTCTGAGTAAAAGCATGTTAGTATTTTGTTCTTATAGAACAATATTAAGTAAAACTTAGTCATTTATTTAACTAGCTCAGATGCTTTTTAAATCAAAGATAAATAACAAAATTGCTCATTTAACGAGCTTAGTCATTAGGGTAATGATTTTTACCCATAAATACAAAAGAATAGTAATATTATTATATTCACTATCAAAGTAAGAAACAATAATGTTTACAAACTATAAAATAGGGTTAAAACCCTAGATAATTATTTATTGCAAGAAAATAATAATTATAAAAATAAGATAAAAATTTACTACAGCTGCATTGTAAAATAACATTGTAAGGCTGTTCTAAGCCTGAAGAAGTATTTCAGGACGCTCGACCAGTGAGCTTAAGTTTTTAGAAAAGCTCATCAGTTACCTAACGAGAAAGAAGTCTCTTCAACAAAATTTATTAATCAAAAGAAAACTAGTAATTTCTTCTTACGGCTGGGTTAATAAATAAAACGCAGCAAGTATTCTTAAATTAAATCTTTCTAATACTGCATTAAGGATAAATGCAAAAAGAGAGAAACAGTTTTAACATTTCTTAGAATTGAGGGTAAAAACCCTAATCCTTTCCTCTTAATAAACAGAACACCTGCAACTCTGTTTTATTTATTAACCATAGCTGTAACCAAAATATTTATATAAAGGCGTATAGCCTCTATAAGTAACTGAAAATAGTAGCGCAATGCTTATAACCTGTAAAACTCATTAACACAGTAATAATGCGAAGGTTTACAGCCTGCAAATCTTTATAAACCATACAGTATTTAAATCAAAGCTTTACATTCACGGCCGTAGCCGGAGGGCTCTCATAAGAGCTAGGGTTTTTACTCGTAGAGCTAAAAACTGTAAAACAAATAACCCTTAATGTATGAAGAACAACCAGGGCTGTTTCGACCAGCCAGCGCAACCTCTTAAGGTTTCAGACAAAGATGATGAGCCGTGGAAGGACCAAGGCTTACCGTGGCCTGCGCTGTTGAAACCTTGGAGCTCCTTTTGTTTGCAACGGATAGTGTAGCAGGTAGACATCTGCATTACAATTTTAAAGCCGACTGTCAGTTATGTTTTTAATAATGCAAGAAGTGTAATAACATTTAAGCACTCGACATCTTAAGAAACAGTTCTCACCTGGTTATAGTAACTTTCGGTATTCTTCAAGTTATTATCGTGGCCAGCTGAATAGATAACCTGCCAGATCGATGGCGAAGGACTGGTTTTAATTCTTTTAACCATGAAAAGCACAGGAAACCCCCCCAGCGAATTGGCAAGAAGTACAAACCCTGCAGTTGTAACGTTCCCTCTCTATCCTTTAACTTACAGCCTGTAGATGGCACCGGCCATGATAATCTAAAGGGATAATCACTCTCGCAGCAAGAAGAGGAGCAGGACTGTCATTGAACCGAGCAACCAAACCGTGGTAAAGCTACAAAGATAAGCAACAAGAAATTTTTACAACCTAATAACCCTCACTTGGCAGTGGAAGAGCTCACGAGGAGCTGAAGCACCAGGAGGAGCAATGGAGGTTAACTCAACAACAGTATGGTTTCAAGGGTTTGCAGAGCGGCCATGGGCCGAGAGCGAAAACTAAATGAAGAGTTAGGGTTCATCCCACCCTATTAAAGTGACAAGGTATGGCTGTCGAGCAGCCACGTACCACTTTGAATAATTGGTATGATGTTGGCTATTATACCATAATCCACGACCGTTGATTATCTATCAACCAAATCATCATTGGAAGGTTCCAAAGGAGGTTTCATACCTTAGCTTAACCTGCATAATATCATAAACCATGCACATTAGTCCAATATATATATATATATATATTGCATGCTACGTATGGTTATTCATTAGTACATGGTATATACATATTGTATAATATGTTTTGTTTAATATATTTCATGCTACGTATCGTTTATACATGAGTCCAATGTTTATGATCATAGTGTTTATATGGTTTATACCATAGCATAGCGTACTCAAGCCTAAAGGTTTGTTATGTGTTTAAAGAATCATAGGATAGTAGATTATGATATGTGTTTAGTTGTCATAGTTTATAATCTCTGTGCCAACTATTTTGGATTTCAAAAGAAGATGTTAAACCTATCTACTAATTAATGTATGTAATTATATGCATTTAAAATGGTGTTTTTATTAGGATTATTCATCATTCGATTTGGTTTTCATAATTAAATAAATTAGATATTTATGGATAGAGCTAACTCATCCTTGTTATAATCATAACATCCTTTTGGTGACAACTAGACTATGTCACTCCCAGACTCGAATTTTATGAGAGACTCCATAAGTAAGGTAGAATAGATTTGGATTACTCTTTCTATCTTCTTTATTGATAATCTAGTCTTGATACATTATAAAATAATTGAAGATAATGAGTTTAGGATTGATTTTTTAACAGTTATGGGTTTCCAACCCAATGATACTTTTGGAATGAGTTTAGCCTTCTAGAGAATGGTAGACTTTCGAACTATAAATGGAATACTTGTTTCAGATCATTGATCTTAGATGCTTCAGTAAGAAAATTTATGGATTGATTTTAATAATAGTCCTCATCAGTTGAAAAACTGAACAGTATGCAAGCTAAGCATAGAATGTTATTATTATCACTTTGACAAAAAGGAAATACAACCTGTGAAGTTGTGATCTTTCTACCATGATAAGCTGTTAGGTAAAGGATTAATATATGAGTTCTTATACTTATCTTCAGGATGAACATTTATAGTTTTCGTACTTGAAAATCTACTAAACCTCATGAACCTGTATGGTATAGTCTTCTACTGTTTGTATGTGAAAAATGCAATTCTTTTTAGTATTAAGTCCCAAAGGAAAATATAGCAGAAATAACAAGATATTACCTTGAGAAGAACGATATTTTCTGTCTAGCATGTATAAATATTTTTCTAAACAAATCGTATGCAGAAAACTGAATTGTAACTTCAAAGACTTGTTAGCATCGAACCATACTTCTTACCTGTATACCTGTAATAAAAGGGAAACGACTGCGTTAGCTCGAAAGCTAAGTAAGCCCAGCCCTTAGACGACAAATCACCTTATGTCACAAACAGAAAAACAGTCAGTAGCTGAAAAAGAAACTGTTCTACAAAGTACAGGATAATTAAGTAGTTATTCAGTTACAATTGAAAAGGCATAAACTAATCAACTAGTTAACAACTGCATTTAATGTGATCATATGTTATTTTTAAAAGTTTTAAATTTTTCAAAATTTGGGGTTTTGACAGTGTGTTTAATGAAAAACGTGATGCATAAGTATTTAGATAAGTTTGTGGTCCTGTTTATCAATGACATTCTAATCTATTCAAAACTTTGAAGAAGAACATAAAGAACATCTAAAAATTGTTTTGCAAGAGTTGCGAGCACATCAACTCTTCACAAAGTTTAGTAAATGTGATTTCTTTAAGGATAAGATTCAGTATTTAGGTCATGTGGTGACCAAGGAAGGAATTTCCATAGATCCTGAAAAGATAAGGGCAATCAAAGATTGGCCGTTTCCTAAGGATATGACAGATGTTCGATCTTTCATGGGCATTACTGGTTACTACCATAGGTTCATTGTGTTGCTGCCTTTCACACACCTGGGTCACATGGAAGAAATATTCAAGCCACTTGGTGTGTCCTTGGGGGTGTGGAAATTGAACCCAGTGATAGATTAATTTTACTCACAACAATTAACAATTGATCATGCAAAATCACTCACAAAAGAGACTAAAATTGGAGCTGAACACTAAACTGTATTAACTCAGTGTACAATAGCCAACCCTGTAACATAATAGGTTGCTGAATAAATAACATACATCAGGGATTCAAATGCATGAAGAGCAATTCAAATCAAGCATAAATCAGGCTTACTAAAAATAAGCAAATCCCCCATAGGTGTAAAAAGCTGATCCCAAATCTGTCATGGAGCTCACGAATTGGAAAAATGGCTTAGGAAAGCTAAAGAGTGGTGGAATGGCAGCTCATACATGCTTTTTCAAGGAGAAAAGAGTGGAGGATGAAGAGGACAAAAAACTAGTTCACCTCACCTAGTCTAGCTTTTCCATTTGCCTTAAAACACTGAAAAAGCAGGGAATAAAGCAGAAAAAGCAGAAGGGTTCCTAGGAGGCCAGGAATAAAGCATATTTGATTCCTTGGGCTCTTCCATGCACTAAATGAGTCAAATAAGGCAAGTTTGACCACTATGGATAGGTAAAAGACAACTTGCACAAGGTGGGACACATGAACTAGGCTAATAAGACAGAAATAATTAAATTAATGTCTAAGTGGGTAAACTATGGGTTGATTATTCTAACACCCCCCCTTAAGCCTAAATTATGAGTAATATATTAGAAAATTATAGGGCCTAGCAACAAGGCTTAGTCACCCTTTACATAATGCATGTCCATTTAAACAAGGAAAGAGGCAAAACCAACTTGGGAAAATCCTCCCTTAAACATGGACTGTAATTTTTTTTTGTAGAATCTTGTCTTCACTCATGCTTCACAGCATGATCAGCAATCCCAAGTAGTGATTTGATATTGCTGAAGGTCTTCTCACAAAATTCTTTGGTGAAGATATCAGCTACTTGTTCTGAAGATGAACAGAAGAGTAGGTGAATGGTGC